>PVHP010016805.1:0-35345 GCA_004024765.1 Zapus hudsonius | reverse complement strand
CTCCCTCCTTCCCTCCCTCCCTCCCTCTCTCCCTCTCTCTCTTTCTCCCCCTCTCTTCCCCTCCCTCTCTCTCTCCCTCTTTTTCCTTCTCTCTCCCCCCTCTCTCTCTCTTTCTCTCTCTCTGTGTTACATAAGTACAGGCCCTCCCAGAGTTTACATAGAGCTCAGTTCCAATTCAGTCACTTCCTTTTGGCTCTCAGAAAGAGCAGGGAAGGGCCATTTATCAGTGTCACTCACATTAAACTGTGGGGTCAGAAGACACTAACAAGAATTTGTATCTCTAAAACCAAAACAACCAATGCCTTAAATTTAGTTTGGCTGATTCTTGAAGTTTCCATAGAGTTAGATTTCAGATATTTTTAGATATAATTTGTTTCCCTGGTAGAAAAACTCTCCTGATAGCTATACTTGTTCTTGTATATTATAGGCATAGATATATACCATTAGAAATTTAATGCAGGTATTAAATTAGAAATAAAAGGCTTAAACATTTACCAGTTCACTTTTTAAACCAGTAGTAAGTACATCCATGCTTATGTGTTTTGTGAAAACTCTTTTCAAAATAGAATAGTTTTTAAGCCAGGCGTGGTGATGCACGCCTTTAATCCTAGCACTTGGGAGGCAGAGGTAGGAGGATCACCATGAGTTCAAGGCCACCCTGAGACTGCATAGTGAATTCCAGGTCAGCCTGGGCTAGAGTGAGACCCTACCTCGAAAAACTAAAAAAATAAAAATAAAATAGTTTTTGAGGAAGGTACTCTGAGTTCCTTTTTTAAAATTATTTTTTAAATTTTATTTGAGAGAAACAGAGAGAGAGAGAGAGAGAGAGAGAGAGTGGTCATGTCTCTGAAACATGCCACTGAAAACAAGCTTCAGGCATATGTGCCACTTGTGCATCTGGCTTTATGTGGGTGCTAGGGAATTGAACTCAGGCTGGCAGGCTCTGCAAGAAGGCCTTTAACCTCCAAACCATCTCTCTGCCCCCTCCCCTTTGTTGTTGTTATTGTTGTTGAGGTAGGGTCTTACTCTAGCCTAGGCTGTCCTTGAACTCACAGTAGTACTCCTGCTTTAGCCTTTTGAGTGCTAGGCCTACAGGTGTGAGCCTTCATGCCCTGCTCTGAATTCTTTCTTTGCAGCCTACACTGTATGCTCTTGAAGTTACCTAGGCCCCAGCCCACATTGTGAACGCTTTGGACTCAATGAGTGTATGCTCTAACCCTGAGGTGGGGGAGGAAAGGCAGATACAGGAACACAGAACTACACTCAGTGGACACAGCCCTGTGCCTAGAATGTTCTCTGAACACACAGGCCTGGAAGAAAGGGGCTCTTGTACCACAGGGTTAGGAGTGTTGGCTCAGAAATGGGGGTCCCTAGCAAAGGGACCTGTTTGCAGAGTGGAGACCCCATCCTCCTAATGATCACCTGCACATTGCTGCCACCACCCCACCCCACACACACACCCCACTTTCGTTGTATGGAATAAGGGTATTCTGGTGTCTAAGATTGCCACCAGTTTTCCCATGGTCTTGACCCTCACACCTGCCCCATGTGGAGGCTCAGCCCAGGTGCCCTTGCTCCCTTCTCCACCTCCACTCAGCATGCATCTCATCTCAGCCCCCCCCCCAGCTGAGGGGCTGTGACTCAGTGGATGACCTTTGATGTTGGTGACTGCTCTCTCCCTCCACAGGCTCTACAGAATATTGCTGCCATCAGCCTGGCCATCAACTACCCAAACAAAGCTACCCGCCTCTGGAATGCAGAGTGTTAGCCTTAGGAGGGACATGCATGGACCTGCTCATCTGTCCATGGGGGTTTAGAGCAGACCTCCGGCCTCATTCCGGAAACCCCTGTGGCCTCCTAGCTCAGCTCTCTTCAAGCCCACCCTCCCACCTCCTGCTCCCATTCGGATGCCAAGAGGCCCCACGTGCAGGCTCCACACATGCCCAGACCATCACACATGTGAGAAGCTGGCAATGCAGAATGACTCAGAAAGGGCTTCAGGGAGGCCCTTGGGACCCACCTCCTCCAGGGCAGCCCTCAAGACCTGGAAGCAGCCTCTGGAAGATTCCTATCTCCACTGACTAGAGCCGGCAAGGAAAGGCACTATCCATCCAGAGCGGACTTCTCAGTGAGACCTGCCGCTCAGCGAGCAGTAGCCTGGCTGGGAACCCAGACCAAGCCACAACCATCTTGAGCACCTCCCAGCCACCTGTGATCCCCAGGCAGTCAGCACATGACAGATGTCAGCTAGCAACTCCTCGGGAAGAAGCCAGCACACGGTGGCTCCCAGCATGTACGTCCACACTTCTTCAGTTGTTTTCATAGGTTTTAGTTTTCCCCTTGTGCTTTTAGAAGAGAACCATACTAACTTCCTAGAGGGTCCCTAGAATGCCTAGGAACAAACCAGTGTGGAAGTGGCAGAAGTGGAGGGACTCTGATTTTGGCCCCTCAGACTGGCATTGCTCTCAGAGGAGTTCTTGTTTTAACAGTCAAAACTCACCTGATCTTTCTGCTCCGAGGTCTTGGTGATCCATCACACCTCCACCTTTGCTCTTTGTGTGACTATTTAATGTCACCTGCCTAGCAATAACTACTTTAGTTCCAGTGAATGCTGTTTGACATTTTTTCTGTGTATGGTTTTCGTCTTACCCTGAAGTGCTGGCAAGGAGTCTTTCTTGAGCCATACACATGTGTGCTATGGACCAGCTGAGTGGGACTCGTGGCAGTGAAGAATGCTGAGGCACCTGCAGTTTAAAGGCAGTTGTCGGCCAGAGGTGCGCCCCTTCTTACAAGGCCCAGCCCAAGGAAGGCTCATCACAGCCAAGGCCAGACTTGACCAGTTGGCATTGTCATAGCCCTGGTACACCCTTTGGCCTCTGAAGACCCCTCTGGAGGTGTGCAGGGGGTCTGGAATGCAGAGCCTAAGCCTGCAGGTCTGGGAACATCTACAAAGATGCTCTTCCACCTGGTGCAGCACCTGCACGGCCCTAGAATGAGGTTCTCAGCCACAGGCTCCAGGGTTTAGGAAAGAGGGTTCAGAGTTAAGGGGGTGGGATACAGAGAAGATAGTCATCAGAGGGCCTAGCCCAGCTCCTGTGGGGTTTGGACGTATAAAAGCAGATGTGCTGGCTCAGAGGAAACGAAACCCCTTCCCACCTTACTCTTTGCCAAAGTCCCCTTGCTTTGCAAGCTGCCTGCACTCTAGAGAAGGCCATGTTCCATGCCACTCCACTCCAGGTAGGTGTCAGTGAGGCGTGTCCCCAGATGGGAATCAGCAGGCAGGGCAGTGCTTGGTGAAGAGGCCCGCTGTTGGCTCAGGCCCAGTGACAATTGGAAGATGAATGAGGAGATGCTACACCCACACCCCTCTGATGTGCAGGGCAGGGCTGGAGGCCTTCCTCAAGACAGTGACCACCAGCTCTCCTCCCACCCCCACCCCCCATCCGGAAGAGCAATTGTAAATAGATGCTGGACTCCTCATAGCTTCCCTCCACTCACCGCTCTTGCTGTTTTGATTACTCTGTGCTTCCGTTTGCATAAACAAGCCTGAATTTTCCCTCCTATACCACTGCTGCTCTCTGGCAGGGCCCCTCCTGACCTGGCTGCTCTGCAGCCACCGCCACCTCTTCTCCAGGTCACTGGGTGGCACTGCTGAGCCAGACCCTTCCCCCAACACCCCCCACCCCAGCCCCAGGCAGTGGGATCCCAAAGGATTTCCATGAAGACCAACATCCCCTTGACCTGTCTTGGGAGGCAAGACTTCCTGGAACAGGACAGAGCTGGCAGGAATAAGGGGCTGTGGAAACATGTGCCTAATCTATAAAGAAATTCTGTTCCAAATCATCTATATTGTATAGACACTGTTCTAATGAGAGGAGTGACTTATTTTCATCATCGTTTTTAATTTGTTTTCTTACGGGTTTACAATTTTGAATTTTTCTTATTTGGTTGAAAGAAGGAATTTTGATTATATCAGCTGAGTGAGTTCAGCCTGTAAAAAGGATGTTTTAAGTTGTGGATAAGATATGCAAATGAAGAGAAATATATTGTACAAATTCTATATAAAACCATTTACCTGTGTGTGGAATTTCTTCCTTCCCTGCTCTCTCTCCCCTCCCCTCCCCCTTCTCTGTCTTGTCCCTGTGGAAAGGTCTTCTGCCTGTACCTCCCATGTCTGTTTCTCCATGAGCATTATACTTGGAGTTTCTGCAAAGCCAAACTGATAGGATTTACAGACTCTCACGGCATCCTGTGGAAAGAAGTCTAGAAGGTCCTAGGGCCCCATCCTCTGAGTGTAGCCCTCCTGGATATGTGGCCCTGGCACCATAGCTGTGGTCACTGCATGCATGCCCTCATCCACTCTCCAGTTCACCCAGACCAACAGCATGCCAGTATTGGAGCTGTGTGGGCTCAGACGAAGGCCACCTCTACACATGACCCTGAACAGCCATGGTGGAAACCTGTCCTCAGCTATACTGCTATTTCCTGCCACTTCCCTCCTCCCTTGCTCACAGCGTCTGGTCGTTTTCTAGGCGATGACTAGACATTCTTCCATCTCAGGAGAGGTAGGTCTTTCTACCAGCTCATGAGAAAGTAAGTCATCCTTGACTGGCATCCCCCTGGCAATCTCCTTCCTCTTGGCAGAGTTCACTTTGCCTAGCCCCTCGTGCAGTCAGCATCCCGTTAGACGAGGGGTTGATGCCTGTGGGAGGCTCTATGGAAGGGATTTGCCCTTGAGCTGAGAAAGCACTGCAGTCATGTGTCAGGTGAAAAGCAGACCACACAGCCCTGTGTGGGAGCAGAACAGCAGGCTTAAAACCACATTGCTTGAGCTCTTGAGGGAGCCCGGTGCATGTGTGTGGTTGTCTAGTCTCTTCTCACACCCAAATTTGGACAATTTGGCTCTAGTGGGTTGAGATAAAGTGACAGCACTCTCTCTAATAATATATGAAATGGAAATATATAAGAATTTCCTAGTGTTAAAAGGCCTCTGACAGATAGGGTCCAGTCAAGTGGATGGCATGGATTGCAGCTGTTAGCAAGCTAGACATTCTCGTCTATGCATAGCTGCAGTCACCCTCAAGGAGGTACCAACTTTAAATTTGGAGGTGCTCTCCCAGGATTCATTGATTTCTCCAGGTGTAAATTAAAATCCAAAGTAATTGACTTACAAAACTGAAAAGGGGCTGGGTGTGGTAGCACACACCTGTAATCCCAGCACTCAGGAGGCAGAGGTAGGAGAATCACCATGAGTTTCGGGTCAGCCTGAGACTAGAGTGAGACCCTACCTCGAAAAAGAAAAACTGAAATGGTTAGGGAGATGGCTCAGTGGGTACATTCGCCATGTAAGCATGAGGGCCAGAGTTCAGATCTCCAGAACTCACAAGTGCAGGGTGGGGCAACACTGCCTATAATCCCAGCACCACTGGAGGTGAAACCTCTGGAAGATTCCCAGAGCCAGCAGGCCAGCTAGACTGGCTGAAAGGATGAGTTCCGTCTCGGTAAATAAGTGGAGAGTAATTGAAGTCATCCTCTGAGGAGACGACACACACACACAGACATTATAAACAAGCGAACGTGGTGGTGCACAGCTTTCATCCCAGCACTCAGGAGGCTGACTGATCACTAGTTCTGGAGCTACAGAATAAGCTCTAGGTCAGCCTGGGCGAGAGTGAGACCCTACCTCGGAAAAAAACAACCGGAAAAGCCAGAGTTTCACTTAACTCCAGGCAAAGCAAATTTCCGGGGACTAGAGTTAGGCATGGTGGTTCACACCTTTAATCCCAGCACTGGGGAGGCTGAAGTAGGAAGATCATGAGTTTGAGACCAGCCTGAGTTCTAGGTCAGCTGGGCATGGTGGTGCATGCCTGCACTTATCAGGCAGAAGTAGGAGGAAGAGTTGAGGTGAGTTCGAGGCCACCCTGAGACTATATAGTGAATTCCAGGTTAGCCTGGGCTAGAGTGAGACCCTACCTTGAAAAAACAAAAACAAAAAGCCAACTGGAGTGATGGCTCGTTAGTTAAGGCGCTTGCACACAAAGCCTAATGACGGAGGTTCAGTTCCCCAGTGCCCACGTAAAGCCAGATGCACAGTGCTGCATGCACCTGCATTTGCAGTGGCTGGAGGCTGTGGCACTACCATTCTCTTTCTCCTTGCAAATAAAAAATATATATATATTAATTCCAGGGACTTGAAAATGTGAGGTCAGTCTGTCTGTCCTTGCCTTCCACTCCTTTCCTCCTAGACTTTGAGAGAAAAGGACTTAAAAGCCAGATAACAGGGCTTTGCTCCTTCCCCTGGAGGACTGCTGCTGGTCTGGGTCTCAGAGAGCCTCCACACAGCCTCTCTCACGAGAGGATTCCCTTTGCTACTAGCTGGCTCTTCCTCTCATTATTCACCTGCGTATTTAAAAATCTGCTTGGAGGCTGGAGAGATGGCTCAGCAGTTAAAGGCACTTGCTTGCAAAGCCTAGTGCCCTGGGTTCAATTCCCCAGAACCCACAAAGTGGCATGCATCTGGAGTTTGCAGAGGCCAGCAGGAGGCCCTGGCAAACACCCATTCTCATCCTCATTCTCTCTCTCTCTCTCTCTCTCTCTCTCTCTCTCTCTCTCTCTCTCTCTCTCTCATATCAAATATTTTTTTAAAAATAAAAAGTTGCTTGGGGGCACTGGAGAGATGGTGCAGCACTTAAGGAACTTGCCTGCAGAGTTTTAATCTATGCTCAATTCCCCAGCACCCATGTAAAGCCAGATGTACAAGGTGGCACATGCATATGGAGTTTATTTGCCGTGGCTGGAGGCCCTGGTGCGCCCATTCTGTCTGTCTCTCTTCTCTCTCTACATGCAAGTAAATAAAAATATATTTTTTAAGAAGTTGCTTGGGAGACCTATGACTTTACAGGTCGCCCTCTCAGAACTGCCCAACAGCAGGTATCCATGACAACGGGCCAGATGCTGCACCTGGGAAGTCCCCACTGAGCCGCTGTGAGTTATGTCAACACAGCTGCTCCTTACTCTGCCAGGAAGATAGATGCCCTCAAATATGGTGGGCAGCCTGTCCCAACAGAAGTGAAGACAGACATCAAGCCAAAATATTTTTCTTTTATAATTCTTAAAAAATGTAATTGATACATAATTGTCCATGTCAGGTATAATATGACATGAGTGTTTTGTGTTTTGCTTTATTTATAGCACTATGAATTAAGCTCAAGACATCATTACTAAGCAAGTACTACATCCCCAGCCTGTCTGTATTGCTTTTTTTCTTTTTACTTTGAAGCAGGGTCAAAGTTGTCCAGAATAGCCATGAACCTACTCTATAGCCCAAACAGGCCTCAAGCTTGCAATCCTCCTGCCTCAGCCTCCAGGCATTATAGGCCTGGGCCATCAGGTCCAGCTTACCATTTCTTTGTGTTGGGAATATTCAGAACCCTCTGTAGGGTGTACAACTCAGTGGTTGAGCATATGCTTAGCCTCCAACACCCCCTCCCCAAACAATCTTCTCTACTAACTGTTAAGAAATAGACAATGAGGGCTGGAGAGATTGCTCAGTGGTTAAAGTACTTGCCTGCAAAGCCCAAGGAACCTGGTTTGATCCCCAGTACCTACATAAAGCCAGATGCACAGAGTGACACATGCATCTGGAGTTTGTTTGCAGTGGCTGGAGGCCCTGGTGCACCCATTCTGTGTGTGTGGGGGGGGGTCTTTTTCTCCTATCTCTGCTTGCAAATAAGTAAAATATTTTTAGTATTTATTTATTTGAGAGAAAGAGAGAGAGAGAGAGTGAGAGGCAGATAAAGAGACAGAATGGACCCTCCAGAGCCTCCAGCCACTGCAAATGAACTCCAGGCACATGCGCCACTCTGTGCATTTGGCTTTACGTGGGTACTGGGGATGAAACTTGGGGTCCTTAGACTTTGCAGGCAAATGCCTTACCCACTGAGATATCTCTCCAGCCCAGTAAAATATTATTTATTTATTTATGAGAGAGAGAGCTGAAAATTGTTTGTCAGGGCCTATGACCCCTGCAAATGAACCCCAGATGTATGCACCACCTTGTACATCTGGCTTTATGTGGGTACTGGGGAATCGAACCTGGCTCTTTAGGCTTTGTAGGCAAGCACCTTAATGGCTGAGCCATCTCTCCAGCCCCCAGTAAAGTATTTTTTTAATAAATAGTCAAGGAATTGTTGTCAACCATTGTTCCTCTGCACTGTGAGCATTAGCTCATACTCTTAACTCTCTCCACTCCTTGCAGCCGGTTAGCGAGAGCTCGCTCGCTCTTTGCTGGCCTGTAGTGTGTGCTGGTTTGTAAGTGCGGGCACACAGGTACCACCACGACATACAGTGGAGGCTAGAAGACAACTTTCGGGTTGCTCCTCTCCGGTCTGCCTCACCCGAGGCAGGCTTTCTTACTCTGGTTCTCATTCTGCTCTTTGCTTGGCTCACCCCAAGCTTCTGGGACATTCTTCTGTCTCCACCTCCATCTTGCCTTCAGCGTGGTTGGGCCGGGGTCACAGAAGTCCACCTCAGTTTAGTTTCCAGCTCAAGTGCTGAGCGCTTTACCGCTGAGCCATCTCTCCAGTTCTGAAAGGGATTCAAAAATCATGAAAGGTTTACTAGAAAAGAATAAACACAAATGTTTCTAACAGATAAAAACAATATTGGAGTAACTTAGTATCAGGCAATATAATTTGAAACAAAAATAAACTGAAAAGAAAGTAAAATATCACACAGTTCTCACTCTAAAGGGAATGAGCTTGTTTACTCTGAACCGCAGGAGTCACCAAGGCCCAGGAGCAGGGACGGACTCAGGTGGTCTCTTCCTGAGTCCCAGCTCGCCCATTCCCTGTCTCCTCTAGCCCAGGCTGACCTGGAATTCACTATGTAGTCTCAGGGTGGCCTCAAACTCATGGAGATCCTCCTACTTCTGTCTTCCAAGTGCTGGGATTAAAGGTGTGTGCCATCTCGCCTGGCTAAAATATTCTTTTTTAAAAATTGATATCTTTATTATCCAAAATTGGATACATTATATGAGCAAATATTATGTTGGTATCCCCATTTCCCTCCTCCCTGTCCCCAATCCACTGGGTATCCTCCTCAGTGGGCATGCTGGATAAATCTATGGGGCAGGGGGTTATGGATAGCATAGGAGGCAGCCAGCTCTCCCCCCTTTTGTGTATTGTTGCTGAGGAGGGCCATGTCTCTGGATATTCTCCCCCACCATGGCTCTTACAATCTTTCTGCCCCCCCCCTTCCACTCAGTTCCCTGAGTTATGGTGGGTGAGTATTAAGGCTGCTTTATTGTTGGGATCTTAAGAGTCTTGTTCTTCTGCTTTGGGTTGTGTTGGAAATCGTTGGTGTCTGTCTCGCTGACTTATCCTGGGTTGACTGATTGGCTGTGGCGATAGATCTCTTGTTTATCACACCACTTTCTCAAAGGTTTCATTTAGGGCCTACATGATAGGCCTGGGGTGGTTCATCTCTTGCCAGGATGTCAGCCATCTTCCTGTGGCTCCTTGGTGGAGTTGGATTGACCACAGCTCTCTCACTGCCTTCTGAAAAATACAAATAGAATCTCCATCTGAGAGTGAGATCAGTAAAGGTTAAATGAGATACACATTTCTAATTTGACAAGATTCTATTGGGATTAGCTTCTCTGTAGTTCTCTAGTAAATGGGGATTTCTCCTTGGAGATTTTGCCCTGAATCCCAATTCCAGTTAAGGGTTCCTTGTCACTGAGTGGGTTTCTTGGCCAATTTGAAAGCTATTGATTACCCCCCCCCTAGGTTTTGGTGCCACTATTGCATAGGTGAGCACTTTGTGGCTCACTGATCTCTCCAAGAAGGCAGTGTTTTCAGCCTTCTCATGGCAACATTCTGCATTATATACCAGTGCTCTCTGCTTTCTCCAAATATCATTGACCAATTTCCCCTGGCAGCTCATGTAGTGCCTTCCAGCACTGCACATGCTACCATCTGGGAGCTGGTGGCCATTCTGAATCTTGCAGGGTTTCTCAGTGTTGTTGATGACTTTCTGTGGTTTCTTCAGCAATAGGATCTTACCTTTGGCCTGGAGCAGGTATTCAAGAGCTTTGACAGAATCCTGTCTTGTTTTGGGGACCTTGTGGGTCTCTTTGATTAACAGCTCAGTGTGGGAAGGAACCAATGACTAGAACAGGGAGTTGCAGGTCTGATCAATTTTTTTTATGAGGTTGGGCTTCCTACCCTTCCATTCACGGCCCCTCTTACTAGACAATACCCACTTCTTGCTCAAGAGCTTACTGTATGGAAGTAAGGATTTTATGTTTTGATTCATTATTGGTTTAGCTTATTGTAATAGTCTCCTCACCCTCCCCTTTCGACCCCCCAAATATTCTTTTTTTTTGTTTTTTGAGGTAGAGTCTCGCTCTAGTCCAGGCTGACCTGGAATTCACTCTGTAGTCTCAGGGTGGCCTTGAACTCACGGCGATCCTCCTACCTCTGCCTCCTGAGTGCTGGGATTAAAGGCGTGAGCTACCACACCCGGCAACCCCCCAAATATTCTTTTAATGCAAAAAGGGGAAAATTAGGAGAATGATGAAGCAGAGAAAAACATCTGAGACCTAGGAAATGAAAAGTAAAATGGCAGACACAAGTCCATCTGTCTCCATAGTAACAGATGTGAAATGAGAAATGATCAGGCTGGATCACAGGAGAAACACGCTATCTTGAAAGTAACAAGATGAGAAAAGACACGTCACGTAAACAGCACCTGGAAGGTAGAGGTAGGAGAATTAGGAGTTCAGTGTCATCCTTGGCTACATAGTGAGCTTCAGGGCACCTGGGCTACGTGACACTCTAACACACACACCAAAAGAAAATCAAAAACAAACCTACAATAGCTGTATTCAGCCATATCACACAACAAAATAGACTTTAAGACAAAATGATCATTGTGAGTTCAAGGCCAGTCTGGGCTACAGAGAGTGAGACCCTGCCTCAAAGAAACAACAAAGATACTAGAAAGCTGGGCGTGGTGGCACACGCCTTTAATCCCAGCACTTGGGAGGCAGAGGTAGGAGGATCACCATGAGTTTGAGGCCACCCTGAGACTACAGAGTGAATTCCAGGTCAGCCTGGGTTAGAGCGAGACCCTACCTCGAAAAACCAAGCAAAAATAAAAAACCCCACATTTATCTATGAAAAATATAGAGCACAAAATCAAATATATAAATGTACAACACTGACATGCATAAGAATAAAGACCACATATCAAACATTTTGTTTATAAGTCATCGATGATAATTAAGTTTTAATTGCTTTTTCCTTAGTTGTAAAGTTGACAAAAAAATGAACAAGACCTCTTCAGTAATGGCTAGAACTAGAGAGGAAATAACAAGAAAGCTGGGTTTGAGCAGCACCTTGAACTAGCAGACATCTACAGAGCTCTCCACTCAACAATAGCAGTATGGGGCTGGAGAAATGGCTTAGTAGTTAAGGCATTTCCTTGCTAAGCAGAAGGACCCAAGTTTGATTCCCCAGGACCCATGTAAAGCCAGATGCAGAAGGTGGCACATGTGTCTGGAGTTCCTTTGTAGTGGCTGGAGGCCCTTGCTCTCCCATTCTCTTTCTCTCTCTCTCTCTCTCTCTCTCTCTCTCTCTCTCTCTCTCTCTCTCTCTCTCTCTCTGCCTCTTTCTCTCTCCCCCCTTTGTCTCTCACACATACACTTGCATTCAAATAAATAAATAATATTTTAAAAATAGCAGTGTGTAGTAGCTGGAGAGATTATTCAGTGGTTAAGGTGCTTCCCTACAAAGCTTAACAATCTGGGTTTGATTCCCCAGTGCCCATGTAAAGCCAGATGCACAAAGTGGTGCATGCATCTGGAGTTCATTTGCAGTGGCTAGAGGTCCTGGTACCATACCTATTTCTCTCTCTCTCTCTCTCTCTCTCTCTCTCTCTCTCTCTCTCTCTCTCTCTCTCTCTCTCTCTCTCCATATAAATAAAATATTTTTTAAAAATAATAATAGTATGTACATGTTCTCAAGGATATATGGAATAAACCACATGCCAGATGGTAAGCAAACATCAACCAATTTTAAAGCATAGAAACAAAGAATATTCTCTGTGATAGATTTTTCATTTCTGTGACAAATACCTGAGAGAAACAGTTCAAAGGAAGAAATAGTTATTTTGGCTCAAGGTTTTAGAGCCTCCACTCCATGGTTTGCCTGCTCCATGGCTTGGGGCCTGAGGAGAAGTAGGGGATTATTATGGTAGCAGGAGCAGGGAAGACCAGAGATGCTCACCTCATGGTGGTCAAGAAGCAAAGAGAGACAGGAAGGGGCCAAGGACAAGATATAACCTTCAAAGACATAAAGTATGCATTGGGATGATATGAACAAATATCTGTTATCCCAAATAGGGCACGAATGACTAAAGAGAATTCTACACAAGTCTTGCTTGGTGAACCATTGAGTGTATTGGGATGACTTACAGGAATATGAGTGACAGGTCACTTGCAGGAGTGTGGGTGACCCAAAGGCAGCTCACCCCAGCATGGGTGATAACTCAAAAGCTACATCCTGGGCTGGAGAGATGGCTCAGCCATTAAGGCACTTGCCTGCAACCTGTGTTGATTCCCCAGTACTCATGTAAAGCCAGATGCACAAAGTGGCGCATGCATCTGGAGTTTGTCATTTGCAGTGGCTAGAGGCCCTGGCATTTGCATATTCTCTCTCTCTCTCTCCTTGCAAATAAAACCTACATCCTGCCAGGCTTGGTGATGCACTACTTTAATCCCAGCACTCGGGATGCAGAGGTAGGAGGATCGTCATGAGTTCAAGGCCACCCTGAGACTACATAGTGAATCCCAGGTCAGCCTGGGCTACAGCGAGACCCTAGTTCTAAAAACCAAAAAAAAAAAAAAAGAAAGAAAAAGAAAAAAGAAAAGAAAGAAAGAAATAACCACTCCAAGCCAGGCACAGCACTGGGAGGCTGTGGAGGAGGATGGAGACTCCAACCTGGGCAAAGTGGTGACATTAGTGACTGATGAGTTCCCACAGAAGCAGGCAGCTCAAGCCCGTAGTGCATGCCAGGCTCACCATTCTGCAGAGCAACAGGAAATGGCCTAAAGCCACGTGTATTTATGGATAGATAAACTGCCCGTCACTTGGTCCCAAGAAAGAAGTTATAGTGGGGCTGGAGATCTGCAGTGCCTGCAAAGCCCAAGGACCCGAACTGGATTCCCTGTTTGTACCCATGTACCCATGGCAGTCAATTCTCAATCTCTTTCTCTCTCTCTCTCTCTCTCTCTCTCTCTCTCTCTCTCTCTCTCTCTCTCTCTCTCTATTAAAAAAAAAAAAACTTTTAAAAAAGCTACAATGTCCATGATCACCTCACCTTTATGTAAGGAGATAATAGGAAATGTTATTAGCTTTTCTGTTGTTGTTTTGAGACAGGGTCCCTCTAGCCCAGGCTGACCTGGAACTCACTCTGTAGCCCAGGCTGGCCTTGAACTCACTGCAATCCCCCTCCCTCAGCCTACGGAGTGCTGGGACTAAAGGCGTGTGTCAGCACGTTCCTTTTGAAATGTATCACTTTTTGCTTTCAACTTTTCTACAATAAATATGTGGTACTGGTATAATAAAAAGGAAAATACGTGTTTTTGTTTTAATGTTCTATTGTAAAGGTTGCCTTTTTCAGGTTTTGTTTTTTAATTTGTCACAGGGTTTGGCTTTCTGAGCTCCAGGCTGGAATATGTTTCCTGCTTGGGGAATTGTGGATTTTTTCCAGGTTGCCAGAGAGGCCTGTGAGTTTGGAACAAACAGCAGCTTCTCACAGAGCCTCGACTCTGGGCAGCCCCCTGGGTCTGGGTCACACACAGGCCTGGATCCGCTGTCCCACGCGCTGGCCCTGCACCCTGACCCAGCCTCCCACCTCGCCATGCTGAGCAAAGCCTCCAGGCCTGTGCAGTGTCCCGGGTTTATGACCAGCGCAGCCTAGATCGCTGTGACTCTACCTATTTCCCCAAGCAGCTGTTTCTTGTCCCTAAGAATAGCCATGTGACATGGGCCTAGCCGTCCAATCAGCTTCAATGATCGGTCCAGGAGTGGACATGTGACCTCAGTCCAGGACAGGGAAACAGCCCCAGGACTTTGGTTGCAATTGCAGAGAATATTCTCTCTCTGCTGCTGCTGGGTGTCCTCAGCCCAAGACTAAAGTGCACCAACCAATATCTGGTCCCTAAGTACAGCGAACCTGCCCTCATGGACATGAGTCAAAGCTTTGTACTTTTATTTATTTATTATTTATTTATTTTTGGTTTTTCGAGGTAGGGTCTCGCTCTAGCCCAGGCTGACCTGGAATTCACTCTGTAGTCTCAGGGTGGCCTCGAACTCAAGGCGATCCTCCTACCTCTGCCTCCCCAGTGCTGGGATTAAAGAAGTGGGCCACCACGCCCGGCTGCTTTTTACCATTTCTAAAGTTTTAAAAAAAATATTTATTCTGAGACAGAGAGAGAAGCAGACAGAGAGAAAGTGAGTATGGGTGTGTCAGGGCCTCTGCCACTGCCAGAGTGTCCTCCTGCCACTCTGGGCATCTGGCATATGTGGGCACTGGGGAATCGAACCCAGGCTGTCAGGCTTTGCAAACAAGCGCCTCTAACTGCTAAGCCATCTCCCCAGCCCCCTTTTACCATTTTTACTCATTAGATTTTAGCATATGAATCAGGTTTCTGTCACTACCAATGAGGGAGCTAGGTGCCAGGTCCCTTAGAGGACCAGAATGGCCGAGAGGAGGCAACCTGGTCCTCCAGGCACTGTAGCCCCCCTCTGCCACCAAGAGAACCCCCAGCTCAGCAACCTCCAGGCAGGCAGGGAGGCCCACTGTCTCCCATGCAAGTCCTTAAGGAAAGCAAGATGTTGAACTCACATTCCTCCAGAAAGCATAGCTTCTGATTCCAAACTTCTCATTGTTCTTCAAAATTTCTCTTTTCTTTCTTTCTTTTTTTTCTTTTAAGTAAGGGTCTCGCTCTAGCCCAGGCTGCCCTGGAACTCACTCTGTAGCCCAGGCTGGCCTCAAGCTCAGTGATCCTCCTACCTCTGCCTCCTGAGCTCTGAGGTTAAAGGCCACTACACCCAGCTTTTCACTCTCTGAATAGTCTCTTTTTATTATTTTCTTTTTTTTGGAGGGTGTATGGTAAAGGGTCTCGTGTATCCCAGGCAGATCTCCCACTATCAGTGTAGCTGAGGGTAACTAAATGTCTGATTCTCAAAAAAATAAAGTAAATAAATAAATAAATGTCTGATTCTCCTGCCTCTGCCTTCCAAGGGTGCCTGTACCACACCTAGTTTTATTCAGTGCTGGGAATAGAATCCAGGCCCCTATGTGTGCTGGGCAAGCATTCTACAAACTGAGCTATATCCCCAGCCCAGAATAGTCTTTTGCTGCACAGAAGTTTTTAGTTTTAAAGAAGTTCAATTTATCTAATATTTCACTTCTGGCATGGGCTATTTAAGAGACCATTGTCACAGCCAGGGTTGTGGTTTACTCCGATGGTTTTCTCTGAAAGAACGAAATACCCTGACTAGACAAGAGGCCAAAGCAAGAGAGGAAATGAACGGGGAACAGAGAGGGAACTGAGCAGGCAGGCAGGCCTGGAGAAGGGGTCCACCACTGTGGAAGGGAGTGTCTGTTCCCTAAGAGTTCAGAGCCTGGGATGGGGTGAGGCAGAGACAGGAGGAACTTGGAGCTGAGGTCCCCTTTACCATCCTTTGTATGACCTGGGAAGATGATGACCCTTAGAGGGTGACAGAGCTTACAGAGAGACCAGATGACGGGTCTCAACTTACCCATCTGATCCTCTGAAAATCCATCCAGGAGGAACAATTTCAGAATGTGCCAGACACTAAGTATTGACTAACATGAGTGCCTAGGAGTAGGTGTTCGGGGTGTTTGACAGTTTCTAATTCTTCTCATATTTAGGTTTTACCCTGAGGTGTGTGCGTGTGCACTTATAAAGAGAAAAGCCAACTTAAGTTCTGATTCTTGCCTTAGTTTTACCCCCGGCTTGCTTCCAGCACTAGATGGGAAGCCGAAGGCAAAGGCCACACTATTGCTTTGACCTGACTGAGCCTGGCCAGGCCACCCTTGGCTTGGAGCCGGTTCAGGCAGGAAACACTTGCTGCCCAGAGTCCCAGCCCTTTGTATCTGGCCTGCTGCGACAAGGCCACACAAGTCCCTCCAGAGGGTGGCATTTTGGATGGACATAAAAAAGTGCCCATTCAGCCCCACAGTTTCTCAAAAGAGACATACATGCCTTTTCATGTGTATCCTGGGGATGGAACCCCAGCAGGCCCTCGCCTCTGCCCCCCTCATAGCAGGCCAAGGTCTAGGCCCAGGAGCCATGGGAGTGGGATGTCTCTGACCCTAGTTGGAGAGTCACATCCGCTGTTTTGCTGGGACGTGGGCGCTGCCTCACCTCCTTAGGGGGAAACTGGCATTGTGTTCTCAATGACCACTTGTGGAAAAACCACACAGAGAGCTGAGTAAACAGCCCCGGAGGCTGCCACCATGAGAACCAGGAGGCTGGTGTAGAGGCCAAGGCTAGGCACGGGCTCACCAGCTTGGAGCTAAGGAGGTCAGAAGCCCAAGGAGGTCCCCCAAGGTCACCCAGCAGGGTTGGCCAGGACCAAGGGCGTCACCCAGGCCTCCCAGCAATCCTGTAACTTCTTCGTCAGGTACACGAGCAGGGAAATAGGAAGGATTTCTTCTTAAAGTAGCATTTTTGAGGAGCCTTTGAGGACAGCTGTCATTCTTCCTTTTTTAGACCTTGATCTTGGCTGATGGCAAAGGTGAAACGGGAGGAACTGGAGACAGCTCAAGCAAGCGTCTAACCACTGGGCCATCTCCCCGGCCCCATGAAGGTAGTTCAAAATACCGCTTTGGGCTGTTAAAGACCTTTGTGGTCCCCGAGATGTTAGTACCTGGAGATCACTGGCAACAACAGATGAGCCCAGGGGAGGGATTAGAACCAGAAGATTCAGTGGCTACTTTTATGACACATTACCAGTCAAGGCCAACTTTTGGTTTGGTTTTCTTTTTCTTCTCTTTATTTTTTGCTGTTTCGAGGTCGGGTCTCACTCTAGCCCAGGCTGACCTGGAATTCCCTATGTAGTCTCAGGCTGGCCTCGAACTCATGGTGGTCCTCCCACCTCTGCCTCCCGAGTGCTGGGACTAAAGGCATGCGCCACCACACCTGGCCTGAAGGTCAACTTTTTAAAAACATTTTATTTATTTATGAGAGAGAGAGAGAGAGAGAGAGAGAGGAGAGAGAGAGAGAGAGAGAGAGGCAGACAGAGAAGCAGAATAGGAGCACCAGGGCTTCCAGCCACTGCAAATGAATTCCAGACACATGCGCCCTTTTGTGCATCTGGCTTTATATGGGCACTGGGGAATCGAACTTGTGTCCTTCTGCATTGCAGGCAAACGCCTTAACCGCTAAGCCATCTCTTCAGCCCTGAAGGTCAACTTTTAAAAAATACTTATTGATTTAGAGAGCAAGAGAGAGAATGAGCATGCAAAAGCCTCATCTAATTTTGCTTAGGCACTGGGGAATCAAACGCCGGCTGGTAGGCTCTGCAAGCAAGTGCCTTTAGCCGGTAAGAGACCTCTCTAGAAGGCCAGCTTTATTTAAGTGGATGATGGCTCACACTGAGGGTATAAATGTGGAGAAAATAGAAGCATCCAAAGAGGTAAGCTGTGGACTAATTATGCTTCGTTGGGTGAGATGTCACCCTATCTCTTTGGAAGTGGCTGGGCCACTGAGCTACCTTGCGGCTTGGGGATGGCATCAGCTTGCTTTCAGGAAGCTCTTACTTCCAGTTTCTAAGAATAAGGATCAAACAGCATGTTCCTCAAGGATCTGGCCTTGCAGGAGAGCTTGTGTTCTTGCCCTCCCCCTCCTTTCTGCCGTCTCCACAGCTCACAAAGACCTGGGCCCACTTAGCACCCATGACCCGACAGGCAGGCCCTTAGCCAGCAATGGTGGCCACCAAGTTCCTGTTCAACAGCCCTTTCTCCAGCTTCTGCAGGTTGGCTGCCAGATGGGGAGCCCAATCTCTGACCTCTGAGCACAGGTCTCTGGGTGCCAGCAGGGGCAGTACTGGGCTGCTTCAGGAAAGGGCACCTGTCCGGAACCCAGGAGAATCCCATGAGACTCAGTGGCAGGATTTTGAAAAAAAAGTTGAAGACTTCCTTCCTCTTGGGTGATCCTACAAGTGAGAGGTGAGTAAAGCTACAGGCGGCCATTTTACCAGTATGAAGGGAGAACCTTCCTGTAAACGAAGCCCAGTCACAGAAAGGGAGGGAGGGAGACCTGTCTGGAAGATGGGCCACTGGGGATGGGTCCTGGGGAGTATAGTATCCCTGAACACTTCCTGTCACTCTGCTTCCTGGTCAGCCAGGACATGAGCAGCTTCTGACACACTCCTGCCATCACGGACTGAGCTGCTCTGCCATGCCTTCCCTCTTGATAGGTTGAACCTTCTGGAAACATGGCTTCATGAATCCTTCATCCTTTGACTAGTTCTGTTGGGCATTTGCCACAGTGATGCAAAAATAACTAAATATACTGGGCATAAAGTTCCTCATGTGATGGGTACAGTACTGGTCACCCAGAGGCTGACTGGGCTTCCAGAAGGCAGATTTACTGAGATCTGAACTGGGCACGGGTAATGGGAAAGGGCCAGGAAGCTGAGACACACACACACACACACACACACATATGCACACACACATACACACACATGCACACACATATACATATACACACATACATACATATATACACATACACACAAACACATATACATACACACACATACACGCATACACATACATACATACACACACACACCAAGCAGGGCGGAGAAAATTGTTCCAATACCATCCTGGGCAACAATCAGCTGGCTTTCTCTGGCTAGAGTGGGACTCAGCATGACGGTTTGGATGTAAAATGTCCCCATAGCCTCATGTGATTGTGACTGAGACCCCTTGTGGACTGCCAGCTCCTGGACCCTTTGGAAGGTGGAGCCTTGCTGGAGAGGGAGTGTCACTAGTCCTCGGTAATTTAGTCCCTGCCTGCTTGCCACCCTCAGCTCACTGTTCTTCCTCCCTGCTGATGAGAACATGTGATGCCCAGCTGTCTGCTCCGGCCATGTGTTCCCCGCAATGTAAACCGGAAACAGCGCCTTGCCTTCCATGAGCAGCTTCTGGTTAGATATTTGCCCAACAATGAGAGAGAGTGACTGCTGAGTGGAACAGAGCCCCAGCCCAGCATGGGCGAGGCCCCAGCTTGTCCCTAGCACTGAAGAGAACAATAACAGCCAAGGCCTCAGAGCAACTTATTTAGATGTCCTTTGTCCTCTGGGCTCAGCCCCATCCATGCTCCCTGCTCTCACTGACACTGAGCAGACATGGCCATGGGCTCCAGGCTCCGGTTGCTTCCCCCCCCTCCCCCAGCCCATGTCAAGTCTGCACTCTGGGCCTGTCGAAACCTCCTCCTTTGTTCTCCCCAGGAACCCTCTGGTGGGGTCACCCCTGCCTGGCTGGCTTCTCTCCAACCACCCCTCCACAGCAGGGGGGGGACACACACACAGCACCACTGTGTTCCTCCTGCCACCCCCAAATCAGAGCATCCCAAATCAGAGCATTAAGCAGAAATCGTGATGGAGCTGGGGTGGCGGCACACACATGTAATCCCGGCACTTGGGAGGCTGAGGCAGGAGGATTGTGAGTTCAAGGCTAGCCTGGGCTACATGCCTTTAATCCCAGCACTCAAGAGACAGAGGCAGGAGGATCACTGTGAGTTCAACGCCATTCTGAGGCTACAGAGTGAGTTCCAGCTCAGCCTGAGCTAGTGAGACCTTACCTCAAAAAGGAAAAAAGAAAAAAGAAGAGAAAAGAAAAGCCAAACAAGCGGGCGTGGTGGCGCACGCCTTTAATCCCAGCACTCGGGAGGCAGAGGTAGGAGGATCTCCGTGAGTTCAAGGCCAGCCTGAGACTACAGAGTGAATTCCAGGTCAGCCTGGGCTAGAGTGAGACCCTACCTCGAAAAAACAAAAAAAAAAAAAGCCATACAAAATAATAATGAGATGACAGTGGGTAAAAAAACGAGCATCCAAGAATTGCGGGAGTCAGGCGTCACCACCTGTCCTCGGTCCATCTCTCTGACTTTCCTGCCACCCAGGGTGGGTCCTGGTTCTCCAGTGGCTCCTCCACCACAGGCCACCTCTACACCCTGAGGTCCTGACACAGCCATCCACTGAGTGGCGTGGAAAGGCAACACTCACATTCATCCTTCCTCCCAAGAGCTCAGGGGTGAATGTGAAGTCAAGCTGGCACCTCCTGGGCATGTGGCACCTCCCGAGTGTGGCGCTGAGGGGCAGACAACATAGATCATCCATAGCTTTGAATGAAGGCATCTAAAATCATCAAACAGAACAAGAAGCCAAGCGTCCGCCCTGAGAGAGACCTGGTCATTTCAGGCTGCTCTGCACGCCCCCATTCTCCCTCTGGTTAGCCCATCTCAATTGGTGAGTTTTACATTCTTTTTTGTTGTTGTTGTTGTTTTGCTTTTCGAGGTAGGGTCTCGCTCTAGTCCAAGCTGACCTGGAATTCACTCTGTAGTCTCAGGATGGCCTTGAACTCACGGCGATCCTCCTACCTCTGCCTCCTGAGGGCTGGAACTAAGTGTATGCCACTATGCCCGGCTTGAGTTTTACATTCTTTTATTTTTAATATTTATTTATTTGAGAGAGAGAGAGAGTCAGGCAAAGAGAGAGAATGGTCACGCCAGGGCCTCCAGTTGCTGCAAAAGAACTCCAGACACATGTGCCACCTTGTGCATCTGGAAGATTACATGGGCACTGGGGAATTGAACTCGGGTCCTTCTGCTTTGCAGGTAAAGACCCTAACCACTGAGCATTTCTCCAGCCTGAGTTTTACATTCTTAAACCGGATGTGACAGGGACACAAAGCAGCCGCTGCAAACCCCAGACATCATAAGCATCTCACAGGCTGGACGGAGGACAAGCAGAGGGTTTGTTCTCTGTGTTTTAGTCTGAATTCCCTAGCAAATTTTCCCTCGACCTCATTGGCCAGAGCTGGGTGATGTGGCCATCCCCAACTGTCAGTCAGCTACGCAAGCCAGTGTTTGGCAAACAGGATGGGTATTTGGCAGAGACTGCTCATGATTCATGCACTTCACTACCTGAAGTAAACTCAGGCCTCTGTTAGCGAAAGGTGTGCGCTTCAGCAAGAGGAGCAATCTCTGCTGGGTGACCAGCTGACAAAACCCACGTATTTCCTCAATTACACACAGCGGTCCACTGAGGTGGGGCCTGTCGTTATCCCCATTGCACAGATGACTAAACTGAGACTCAGAGGCATTTAACACTGCCTGAGATAAGACAGCCGGCAGAGGGTTCACCCCAGGTCTCCTTCCATCTGTGCGTTCCCAACTCCCACCTCGGACCTGCCTCTTAACCCCTCTATGATGCTCTTGAGGAAGAGCCCACACTGTCTTGCAATTGGTAGAGGCCTGAGTTGATTTAAATGCAAAAAATATTTATCATTTACAAGCAGAGAAGTGGGGGGGGGCACGTCAGGGTTTCTTAACCACTGCACATGAACTCCAGACCCATGCACTACACTGTGCATCTGGCTTTACATGGGCACTGGGGCATTGAACCCAGGTTGTCAGGCCTTGCAATCAAGTGCCCTTAACTGCTGAGCCATCTCTCCAGCCCTGCCATTTGGTTTTGATATCTGCTGCCTTGTACTATGTTTTAAGGCAAAGCACACAAGCCCGCGGGCACCACCACCTTCACATGAGCACCTACCTTTTCTCCATTGTTCTTCACTTGCTCCTGCTGGTTCCTGAAGTCCTCGGCAGACTTCCAAGGTAAATAGCAGCAATGATGGAAATTTGGGGGAAGGAGAGGAGGGTGAAAGACCAGTTGAGGCCCCAGAGTGTCAGTTCCTCATTAACTGTGGAGCCATGGAAAATTCTTTGTTCCCGCTGCTGGCTTCTTGCCTCCAGGATCTGGGTGGGTATTACCCTTGGCCAGCTTCCTGGTCAGGTCACAGACAGTCCCATTGGAGGGGAAGCGACTGGCGAGCAGAGGCCAGAGCCAGGCTGGGTCCTTGGAAGTGAACACGAAGCAAGGGGCCACTGCTCGGCAGCAGCCTGGTCCCCTCTGTGTGAGCCACTTGGCGCAGCACCAGGTGACCCTATGGGACGGGATGACTGTGGTCCCACTTCACTGGCATCCAAAAATGTGACAGTCCCTGTCCAAGGTCACACGGTATAGAGCTGAAACCATGGCCTTCTCAGGTGGCATTCCTGCCCTAGTCAAGGGTGACTGGTACATCAGGGACCTTGAAGAGGCTGCCCAGGGGATGTTGGGAGCCAATCATGCATGTGTAGCTCAGGGCTCAAGAGCAGGGCCCTTTGAGTCAGACCAAGTTAAAAGCCCAGCACCAGGGCTGGAGAGATGGCTCAGAGGTCAACGTACTTGCCTGCAAAGCCTACCAACCCAAATTCGATTCCCCAATACCCACACAAAGCCAGATGCAAAAGTAGCACATGCATCTGGAGTTCATTTACAGAGGCTGGGGCCCTGGCATGCTCATTCTCTCTGTCTGTCTCTCTTCTCTCTTTCTGCTTCCAAATAAATGTATAAGATATTTTTATTTTAAAGCCCAGCTTCACACAGCCCAGTATTTGGGCATGAATAGATTTCTGTTTCTGTTTACAGTTCAGTGGCTAAGAGCTGAAGGCCCATGAGCCCCTGCTCCACTGTGTGAGGTGTGCGACCTTCCTCTTGGAGCACAGGCCAGTGATCCCAGCACTTGGAGACTGAGGCAGGACAATGATGAGTTTCAGGCCAGTCTGGGCTTCAGAGGGAGACCTTGTCTCAAAACTCCCAGCTTCGCCCTGTGTCTGCATCAACTAATTCACAGTCTCTGCTGGCTACAGTCACTTCCGGCTCTGCGACCCTCCAAGGGACATCCCTCAGCCATAGCAGCTGCCTTTGTAAATAACCAAACAGGAGAGCCTGGAATGATTTGGATATGCAAATTAGGGGTGGCCCCAGGGGATTTAAGGCAAATAGAATCCAACTTGCAAATTCTGGTATTTTCATGGAATGCCATTCTTAAAGACTAGGGGACAAGAGTCCCAGGGACACCCGGTACACCAAACCCTTCAGAGAGTAGTCACACTCACAAGTAACAGACCCCTGGTTTCCTGACTGAGGGATGGGTTAGCCACAAATTACCACCTCGGGAGGGAGCCCAGAGAGGTACAGGGCATAGCAAGGCCACCTACAGGGCCAGCTCTGGCTCAGGACAGAGAGCCTCAACCAAGCGTCTGCCCTGAGGCTGGCCAGGGCCCAGGCGTCAGGTGTCTTGGACACAGAGCCCAGCCCTGCCATGCTGGGGATCTGGCTGCCTCTGTCAACTTTCCTCACATCACTGGGCTCCCAGGCTCCACCTGGGGACCAGGAAAAGACCCAGAGTGCCAGAGCTGACCTGGCAGATACAGGGTCCAGGCACTGGGCCACAATGACAGGATATCCCCAGGGAGCTGGGCTGGCTATTCACATAGGGAACACCGGGGCGGAGACCCAGCACCACCGGGCCAGAAGGTCCAAAAGGGCACAGAAGGGGAAAGTCAGGACAGCTGGCCCTGAGGACAAAGACTGGGCCAGCGTTGTCATGGAAACCATGACCACAGACAGGGGTGGGGGCAGAGGAAGTTGGGTGCTGATGAGACCTGAGTTTTTTCCATTGTCCCCAGTCTGAGAGCCAAAGGGACTCCTGTCCTGTCCTAGGACATGAGCAGGTCTTACCAGGAATCTTAGAATTAGCCATGGGTCTGTCCCACCTGCTGCCCAGCTCTTGGTCCAGAACCAAGGGGACTTCCCCAGATTCCAGGCAGACCCAGGCTGGCCTGAGGACTTGACCAGCCCCCCAAGCTCAGCCCAGCCTGGAAGTACCCAGAGTAAGGCTGACCAAGGACAACATGGCCCTCTAGGCCCAGGGCCTGACCCTCAGGTGCCCCATGGAACAAGTCCCACACCTCAAATTCCTTTTCAAATTATGCCTTACGGCCTGTAAGCTTGGTTGGGTATAACAATTTCCAAGGCAAATAGGGGCTTTGTGTTTTATTGCATTCTTATTACATTTAACTCTGCTTAAGCCATGCAGACCGAGCCGTGAAGTGTGGCCCTTTCATTGCTAAGGTGCTGAGAGTTGAAACACAGAGACTTGCCAAGAGACTGTGCCTTTGGGCCTGACGTTGTACAAGGCGAAGTAGCACACAGCCAAAGTCCTGTGTCCCTCTGGGACGTAAGGCCCTGACCACACAATGGGATTGTGAAGTGAGATGTGCCCCATAGTAAGAAATGCCACCAGCTGACAGTCATGGATGCTCATTCGTTCTTTCACTTCCCAGCGTTGGTACCTCATCTGCTTTTTTTTTACTGTCTAACCCTGGTTAGAACAGCATTCTGCTAGGTGGTTCAGGTGCTGGGGAGTGAGATGTGACCCTGAGAGACACAGACCCTGATTCCATATCAGGACGTTCCCAACCTAGAGGGTGACTTTGGAATGACCCTTAGCACAGGGCAGTGCCTGGGAGGCCTTGTGATGATGCAGACAGCCTGCATCTGTCCTGGGGGACCTTCATGTTGGAGGCCTTTGGTAAGGATTCAAGCAAACATGGTCCAGGGTCCTCTTAGAGAGGACTTTGAAGGCCAAGGAGGACACAGACATGTAAGGATGAGACAAAGCTTTCCGGTCCAGGCGGCATGGAAGGAGGGAGCATGTCTGGAGCAGGGATGAGGAGAGGCTGGTGTGCCTGGAGTCTGAGACAGGGCACGAGATAGAGCTGGCAAGTTGGCTTTCAATACAAGCAGTGGAATTGATCTTCCTGGGGAAGAACACAGAGGGTCATGGGAGGACCTTTTTTTTAAGAAAAAATTGGGGACTGGAGAGATGGCTCAGTGGCTAAGGCACTTGCCTGCAAAGCCTAACAACCCAGGTTTGATTCCCCAGTGCCCACGTAGAGCCAGATGCACAAAGCAGCTCATGCATCGAGTTCATTTGTATTCTCTCTCTCTCTCTCTCTCTCTCTCTGTCTCTGCTTGCAAAAATAAATTTTAAAAAACTATTAAAATTATTCCCTCCCATCACCCTCCTTGACTCCCCCCTCTACTGAACTCTTACTATTCTTTCTTCTATTGGGAAAAGTTTTCGGTTAGCAATAATCGCACCTCAGATGGACCTCATTGGCTACAATACTGCCACTGCGTAAAGCTTATTCCTTCTATATTGATGGCTTTCCTTCATCATCCATAACTACCTGTTGGTGGGTCCAATGTCCTCCAGGCCTTGTGCAGATAACAGCAGCCACAGCCCCTGTGTGGTCACGAATACAGTGACCACTTTGGGTCTGGGAGAGCCTTCTCTCCACCACCTCTTCTGCTATGGATCCTGAGCCACTGGAGTGGATGGGAGATGTCTTACGAAGTGAACACTCAACTGTCACTTCCCAGCACTTTGATGAGTTGTGAGTGTCCCCAGCAGTCGCTACCACCCAAAAAGAGAGACTTCTCTTAACAAAAAGTAAGGGCAGCACTAATGTATACGCAGAGATGTGAGCTTTCCCAGGGCTTTGTGGTGGGCACAATCCATCCATGTAGTTAAACAACAGCAGGAACTTACCCAGTCGGGTGTGTGACCCTCCCAGCCATAGGCTAGGTTTGGGGTATCAGGCAGGAATTCCCGCCCAAGGAGCAGCTGGAAGGTTCTTCAGCATGGGAACAGCTAGCTTTGCAGCTGCTTCAGGAGGAGGACCATGCTAGCAGCAGACAGAGGAGGCAGGCCTGAAAAGAGCAGGGCCACCCTCTCGTGACACGCTGCTCCTTCCTGAGGTCCAGGGGTGTCTCTGGCCACCACTGAGAGGCAGAAGACAGCTTCCTTTCCTCGGTCTGGCCAGGGAGATAAGGGGGTGACAGGAAGTTGCCTCAAGGAGCTGAGGAATGGGCAGCCCAGCCCAAGGCCCTGGGCAGGGCCAGCGGTAGAGGTGGATACAAGGGAAAGGGGACAGTCCCTCGGATGTCCTGGGCTGCCTAGGGACCGTGGCCATCTACTTTTTCTCCTGGGCAGCCCAGGTGGCTGTCCTCAGGAGTGTCCAACATATAGAGGAACACTCAGGGTATGGGCAGGATTCATGGTGTGGGAGCCCACTGGCCTGCTGGTACTGGCAGGCATCGGTCACCAAAAGGGAGACAGGTGTGCCCAGCACAGAGACAGCAGAGAACACAGAGCCAGCTTCCTAAGGGGCCTGAGGAGGCCAGAAGTGGGGAGACGGGCTGGGGAGGTGGTTGGCAAGTCTGAGGGGCACCGAGAGGAGATGTGACTACAGGCCTCTGAGCATTTTGTTTTGATTTGGTTTGAGGGCTTTGGAGACAAAGTCTAGCTGTAAGCCTAGGCTGGCCTCAAACTTGGGACCCTCCTGTCCCAAGTGTGCTCCGTCGTGCCTGGGTGAAACAGGGCGGCGCTTGAAGTTAGCCAGGAACATGGTTCGTGGTGTCTTCAGTGGCTCTCGGGACAGGCAAGGAGGCTCCGCCCCCTCAGTGCCACAGGCTAGACCCCTGGGGAAAGGTGGCACTGCTCTGGGCAGCCAAGAGAACTCAGGATGCCAGGGTGCGGCCACGAGGCGCATGTTCCCCACCTCCCGGGGTTGATGACAGGTCCCTCTGCGATTTCACAACAGCCCCTCCATTGAGCAAGCCTGGCTTCCCAACCCATTGGCTGCTCCCAACACTACTAAAGCCCAGCTCTCTCTCTCTCTCTCTCTCTCTCTCTCTCTCTCTCTCTCTCTCTCTCTCTCTCTCTCTCTCTCGCCCCCAAATTTGGGCTCTCGCTTCAGCTCCCAGCCCCGTGCCTTGGCTGTCCTCTGTGTCCTCTGCCCTCCCTGCTCTTTCACTGAGATGAGGCTGTGTGCCTGGTCCTCCAGTGAACTCTGCTCCAAACACGGGGTCCCCTCCTAAACCTTTCCCCTAAGCCTGAACCAAGAGCATCAGCTGGGCTCAGCTCACCTGCCTGTGGCCGAGCTAGTCTGACCCACGGGCAGGACTTCCAGGAGCCCTCCACAACCCCAATACAGCATCTCCCCAGGAGGACACTAGGCCCCCAACACTGCACTTGGCCTCCAGTGCACCCGTGGGTGCCCCTCCCCATCTCAGCTTTCTGCTGTTCTTGCAGGTCTGGTCCCCTTCCCCACCCATGAGCCAAAGGCAGCATTTTCCCTTGCCACCTGGAGTTTTCCAGAAGGCAAAATCTGATCCCATCTCTCCACTGCTTACAAGACCCAGAGCAATCATAGCTCTACTGAAGCCCGACTTCCTGATCTACCCTCCTCATCCTCCAGCTCCTGCTCCCCAGGGTGTAGCCATGCTGAGGGTACATGGCTGAGGCTTCCCACTTTTGTTCAGACTGTTTTTGACACCTGTGATACCTTCGTGTGTCCAAACCCTTCCAGGGAACAGGTTCCTTTCCTTCAGGCTTTGTCCTGGCTCCTGGGATCAGGCAGGCAGGCAGGCTCTCGAGGGGATGGGGAAAAGCTAGGACTGAATGCCAGGCCTGGAGCTCTGTGACCATGACAGCTGGGAAGTGGGAAGAAGACACCTGCCCTTTGGACAGTCTGATCATGACCACGTCACCTTGGCTACCAGCTGTCTGTCTGTCTGGGTGCAGACAGAGGTCCTAACTGGAAACACAGAAGCACAGGCAGGGAGTTGGAGCGTGGAATGACTGTATGGATCTCAGGAGGAGTTTGGAGGGGTACCCAGAATTCCTGATGGAGAGAGCCACGCAGGTGAGCATGCTGACAGGTGTGTCCCGGCCTGGTAGGAGTCATGGTAAGCTCTGCCAGTGGTGGTTTGGAGGGAGGGAGGGCGGAGCAGGCTGGAGAGAGGAGGCAGGCTGGGCTCCCCGAGCAAACAATGAGGCCTTCTGGCAAATGCCAACTCACAGCTGAGGGTGGGGAGAGTGGAAGAGCCTGGGGGTAAGGTCCCCTGGGGCTGGCAGAGAGGGCTCCCAAGAGGGAGTGGGGGTGTCCAGCTTTAGGACTCTGGGAGCAAGGTGGTGAGGGGCGGGGAGAGGGGTGTTGCTGTTGGGTTCTGTCCCTAGCATATCCTGCCCAACACTTGTCATAAGAATGAAGGGGGGGGGGCTGGCCATATGGCTCAGTGGTCAAAGGCGCTTGCTTACAAAACCTGATGGTCTGGGTTGGATTCCCCAGTACCATAAAAGGCCAGATGTACAAAGTGACACATGCATCTGGAGTTCATTTGCGGTGGCAGGAGACCCTGGCGTGCCCATTCTCTCCCTCATTCTCTGATCTACCTCTCTCTCTCTCTCTTTCTTCCTCTGCTTACAAATAAAATATTTTAAAATATAAAGTGGGATTGTCTGTGTACTATGATCAGAGGGAAGGAAGGGGAAAATACCCGGGGATGTCAGAGCTGCGCTCTGAATGTCAGCTTGAGTGACCAGGTATGGCAGTTCACATCTGTAATCTGGGTACTCTATAGTTGAGGCAGGAGAATTGCTGAGACTTCCAGGACAGCCTGGGCTACATGGCAAGCACCTGTCTCAATGAGTCAACGAATCATCCGATGTCAGCTTGGAAGGAGACATAAAACCAGTCCTCCTCTCTACATCGTCTGAGGCCCATCCGACCCCACAGAAGCCACTAAGGACCAGTCAGTCAGGTGTTCCACCAAGGAAAGCCACGAAGGAGCTGGTTTGCTGGGTGCCTATGGGCAGGCAGGGTGGCGATTGTGGAGAGCAGGGGTGTTGTGTGTTAAGAGATGGTCAGGGCGACCATAGAGATCTGGTGACAGCAGAGGCCTGTGGGGTGGGGTGATGATCTGAGCACATTATAGGCGAAGTCCCCTCTCACTAGCATCCTTGGGCAAGTTCTAGGGTGTGTGTGTGTGTGGAGGGAGCGGTGTCCTCCAGCCATCCAGCCCCACCCCTCCCTCGGACCAGGTCACTTGTCCTCGAGGGACCTTGGGTAGAGACCACTCCCATTTTCCGCTCTCTAGTGGGTCTCTAAGGAGCCCCTCCCTCCCCCACATTACCTGCTGGAGGGTTGCGCGAGTGGAAGGTAACAGGTGGTGGTCTTTACCTTCTCCCCACTGGGTCACCCTTGGAGACATAGAGGCTCTGGTTGCGTGAGGAATGGGGGTCACCGTGGGACACCCCGGAAAAGAGTAGACATCATCACCTCGAGGGAAGCATCAAGTGGCTTCTTGGGAAGGAGACCCACGTGTCCACAGCTTCCCGAGTGTGTGGGGAGGAAAACAGGCAGCACCCCACGCTCTCCGCCTCTGGGGAATTAACTGCGTCTCCAGCCCAGCCGTGGGGACAGGAACCGAGGCTCCGGCCTCGGAACCCCGGTGCGTCCCCGCTGGCAGCCTCAGTGTTCTCTCCCGTGGAATGGGCGTGCGGGCTGGGAGTCCCCGGGGCGCGGTGGGGCGGGGCGGGGCCCTGGGCTGGGAGGGCGGCCGGAAGGGGTGTGAGTGGGGTGGGGGGCGGGTCCCGCTGCGCCCCGCCCCGCCCCGGGGAGGGAGCCCGCGGCGCCGCATCCTGGCTGCGGCCCGGCGGTCGATCGCAGTCACAGCCAGAGCCGTCGAGGAAGGTCCCGGCGAGGTCATGGCCTCGAGCGGCGTCCTCCCGGGCCCGAACTCCCCGCGCCCCGTGCAGTAGCCCGGCGAAGAGGCAAGCCTGGACGGCGGCATGGAGGAGGCGCACCTGCTCCCGGCCGCCGACGTGCTGCGCCGCTTCTCGGTGACCGCCGAGGGCGGCCTGAGCCCCGCGCAGGTGACCGTCGCGCGGGAGCGCTACGGCCCCAATGGTGAGCGCGCGGGCCGGGGATCGGGCAGCTCCGCTTGGGGGTGGGGGGACGATCTCGGGTCCCCTTTCTCCGCCGCGCCCCAGCGGCAGGAAACCCGGGCTCCGGAAGCCTCCGCGGATGCTCTCGGGGCGCCGGGCCGGGGGACCTTCGCGGGGTGGGGGTGGGTTCCGGCTTGGGAGACCCACCCGGCAGACCTTAGCCCACCTTCCCCGCGGGGTGCGCGGGGTCCCCGGCGCCCAGAGCCGCCTGCATCCTGCAGGTGCATTTGCTGGGACCGGCCGAGCCGCGATGGGAGGGAGACCCAGGGGTCCCCCGATGGGGGCCGCTTGTCAGCTGGCGCCCAGGTCTTCCTCTTTCTGCAGCTCCTAGCGGATGTGGCTGTGGGGGGGTTTGAACTGCCGAGGCAGAGACCCACCTGCCTGGATTGTGGAGACCTCGGGGGTGTCCCCGGGAAGATTCCCCGAACCCCCTCCCGGCTGGCGGGGCGCCTGTCTGTCTCTGGGGACACCGAGAGGCATCATCCCATCCGTTCCTTACTGCCTTCCAAGTTGGAAATTTCTCCTTCCTGCCGATTCTGTCTAGATGTGCCCAAGGGTGGACGACACAAGTCCCCTGTCTTCCAGGCAGGACCTGTCACCCTCTGCTGACCAGCACAGCACCCGTGGGAGACTGAGGGGTTCAGAGAGAAATGTCTCATCCGCCCCTAAAGTGTAGCCTGGGCCTGTGGCCTTTGGAGGGGCCTGTCTTTGGGGAGTTCCCAGACACCACTGGGGACAGTGCCGAGGCCTGGGCGTCCCTCTCTGCTCAGGGCTGGCTGGGAAATTATGAAAAACTGTCAGAAAGGGTGCTTTGGGGTTTGTATTGGTTTATGAAAACCACCTCTTCTATAAATATTATCTTTCTGGAGCAGAAATCCTTTTTCAAAAAAATTAGTTGCTATATTTAGTTGAGCTGTGGAAGGAACTGGGAGATAAATATTATTTAATATCTCTCATTAATGACTTGGCAGCGAGGGTGTCCTTTGCTGAGGGGAGACAGGGCCACGGAGTCTGCTCCCGATCCTGGGATAGGCCATGGGCCCAGCAGACAGATCTGGGGTCCTCTGGTTGACTCACATGTATCACCCAGCTTCTGCCCTGGCCTGGGTCTCTCCTTTGGGGTTCTTTCTTTCATCAGTCAGTCCAGCAGAGGAGAAACTGGGAGAGAAGGTCCCCAGCCCATGCAGTTTTGTCTGGTGAGGGACCCTGGGGTGGATGGGTGATGACAGGTGAGATTCAGTGCTTGGCGTGGTGTGGAGACGTGGTCGGAAAGGCTAAGGGGCGGCGCTGTTTCCTCTCTGCTTTGGTGGGATGATAATAAAAGCTCTTGCAGTTATTTTATGGCAGGCCCAGTTCTCAGCACTTTTCACTTCTTCCCCAAACAACTCCGAGGTAAGGACTGTCGTTACCCTGTTTTCGAGGAGATGTCTTAAGGTTGAGCAACTTTCCCAGTCACTGGTGGAGTTGGTACTACCTACCTCTATCTCTCTGAGCCTCAGTTTCCCCATCTGTAACAGGACAGTCACAGGTTCTGGGACCTTGGAGTTGATGCCTGTAGTAGGTGTTGGGATCCCTTGTTCTCGTCCCTTCCATCCCAGCTCCGGGGCTTCCTCAGGAAGCCGTCCAGGGCTCTGGAAGTTGTCAGGGGAGCTGAGGGGAGCCAGCTGCCCCCTCCTGCCTCCCGCTCTGCTCTCCACCTGCAGAGGAGGTTTGGGTGTCCTTCAGTCTTCTCCAGAGGAACCTCTGGCTGAGGCAGGTGGGGCTCAGCAGCCTAGCTCTGTTTTGTCTTCATTATGCCTTACTAGGCAACCCACCCGGCCTCTGGTTTCCTTGTCGTCAGCAAGGTTACAGTGGAACCCATCTTGGGGTTGTTTGTGCCAGTTTAGTGAGGTCATCCCTCCCAGTAGCTGAGGAGGCAGGGCCAGGCTCTGGGCCAGAAGCTGGGTGTAAGGTGGGTGGGGTCTGTGGGTAGAGGGGACACCCCAGGGACTAGTCCCTCCCCCCAGGCATCTGTGCACCTGCAAGGTTGTTAGTGCTGGAAACCACAAGGAAGTCATTTGCTTAAGTCCTCAAGTTTGCAAATTCTGCCTGGGGTGAGGAATGGAGGGGGGATCTCACTCCCCCCACCCAAACCTCAGAGCTGGACAGGAGGCTCAGCCTCAGCTGCCTCTAATGAGTGGGTCAACCAGGCCATACGCACGCGCACACACACACCTACCCAGCTCATGGTACTGATGGGCTTCTCTGAGGGCTGCCACAGAGCCATGAGCAGGGAGGACTGGCCCCAGCCTCCTGAGAACCTAGAGACCAGCTTTCCTGCAGGGCCTTTCTATATTTAAATATATTTATTATTTGTTTATGTGAAGATAACATCTTAGTATGAACCCCCAGACTGACCTGAAATTACTGGTCCTTCCTGCCTCAGCCTCTGAATGCTAGGATTGCAGGCCTTTGCCACCAGACCCAGCTTAGTTAAGTAGTTATTTTATTTTATACTATTTTATTTTATTTTGCAGTCCTGGGGATCGAACCCAGGGCTTTATGCACGCTAAAAAAAAATATGCTCTACCACTGAGCTACATCTCTAGACCTATGTTAATTTTTTAAAATATTTTTGTTTATTTGAGAGAGACAGCGGGAAAGAGGGAGAGAGAAAGAGGGAGCGAGAGAGAATACAAGAGAGACTATGGGCATGCCAGGGCCTTCTGCCACTTAAACTCCAGATGCATGCACCACTTGTGTGTCTGGCTTTTTGTGGGTGCTGGAGAATTGAACCCAGTCCATCAGGCTTTGCAAGCAAGCACCTCTAACCACTGAGCCATCTCTCCGGCCCCCTAAATTAATATTTTTAAGAATTTGTACCCAGTATCACCTTCCAGAGGGTACAAAAGGCATACAGTAAAGACTACCCAACTCATTCTCAGCCACTGGTTTCCTTCCTGAATATTCTGGGCATGGGCCTGCCCCAGAATCTAGGATTCAGGGTCTTTTTTACATGGAAGGAGCTTGCAAAGCCTGATGTCCCCCAGCATTCTTAGAAAACTCTCGCAGCTTCCTCGTGGCTTTGCAGTTGCTCCCTTGTGGCCTGTTTCTTCCCCTACTTCCAACGGCAGCTTGAATTGTTCGAAGCCCTTGTTGCTGCACACCGCATGACATAGCATCTCCTTGTCCCTGCATCACGTCACCACCTGAAGTGACACTTCAGGAGATGTCCCTAGGAGTGGAATTACGGGGGAAAGTGGACATGTTCTCACTGCTGGCACTGTGGCTGAGTCGCTGTCTGTGATGGCCAAGTGGTTGTCACATGGGCTCTGCCCCCTGGCCGTGGTAGAAGCCCACATTTGATCCGGGCCAATCTGAGGGAAGTGCCTCTCATAGCTTTCCTTGAGTTCTAGCATCTTCGGATGCTTGGGGGGGGGGGTGTTGCACTTTGTATGTCCCCGAGCAGGTTGCTCATCTGCTTGGTGGGCTTGTGCCAGGGCCAAAGCCAGAGGCCGAACTGGGCTAGGCATGTCCTTCCACACATGGGCACTCCCGAGGGCCCTGAAGAACCAGGGCTGTGCACGATCCCCGGAGGGCTCAGTGGTGCCCTGTTTGTGCTTGTTTCCTGCCTTCAGCCCAGGCCCCAGGTTAGCATGGGACTTGGGAAGCCATATTCCAGACCCTGGAAACCAGGCCATGAGGACAAGGTGACTGGTATGGCCTCACTCTCTGTCTGGCCTCAATGTCCTCAGTGTAGCACAGGTGACTCGTGCCGTCCCTAAATGCCTTATAGGAGCTGAAACTGGCTCTTCTTGGGAGAGGCGGCCACTTCGGGCATCACTCTGGTTGTCACACCTCCTGGCCCTTGCCAAGCAGCCTTATCTCCCCAGCAACAAGGCTGGTTGTCCTGCAGCTGGACCTCTAACACCTGTGTTCCCTGAGCTGGGCTGAGTCCACTCCACGGGGCACCGTGACACAGGGTGCTGGGCACCAGCTAAGTTAGGGGGGTGCAGAGCAGCTTTCCCAGGCCGCTCTGGTCCCCATGGGAGCAGAGCCTGGTTGTCCACTCTAGGTAGACCCTGGAGACAGGGCAGGGCCAGGTGGGCTGGGCAGGACCTGCCTAGCCAGAGCCTCTCCCTGCCTCCGCAAATGACGATTTAATTGCTCTGTAAATTTGCCTTGGTGAGTGCCCTGCCCGTTTCTCCTTGTTGGAAATGACATTCAGAAGCCGAAATTCCAGTTTTCAATGTTGTGAGAAGGAAGGAATTGGGGGGGGGGAATGAGAGGAGCAGGTGTTCTGTGGAGCCTGGGGGCAGATCCAGGGGTGTCCCTGGACCTGCACCCATTTCTCTCTGGCTCTTGGCTATGGGCAGCGGTCCCAGGACCTGGCCTGACCCATAGAATAACTCAATCAACAATGGCTGGGGACACAGTGTGGCCTCAGGGATGGCTAAGCCTGCTTGTAGGAGGTGCTCCTGTCTGGAGGAGGTCAGAGAGTGGTTAGGAGACAAGGTGTTTCCTGGAGGCATGAGTGTCCAGAGGAGGGATGGTAGCATGGAGGAAACTTACGTGAAACTTACATGAAAGGGGTGATAGTCTCCTTCTTGAGGCCTCCTGCTTGGCTGCAGAGGGACTTGTGTCTAAGATGTGGCATGTCTTTGGAGGGCAGTGGGAAGGCCCAGCAGCTGAGGACAGCCATTGAAGTCAGTGAGGCGGGCAGAGGCTGGGAGCTTGGTTTAACCAAGCACCTGCTGCATTCCAGGCCTGTGCCCAATGCTGGGGACGCTTCACCGATTCCTGAGGCTCCTCCTGTTATCGCTCACTTTGTGCAAATGAGGAAACAGATGTGTGTCTTGGGCTCTGGTCTTGATACAAAACAAGAATTGGAGCAGGATTTGAATTCTAGTCTTCCAGGCCAGAGTCCTTGCTGTAAGCCCTTCTGCTGTCACTCTGCATCTGCAGGCCAATTCCCAGGGTCTCAGATCAGCCCTACAGTGGGCATGGTGGGGACTGCCCGGTCAGCATGGCAATGGAGACCTGAGGTGGTCTGGGAGATGGCACCATGCGCAAAGCTCATGCAAGGATATTGGGGGCCCTGCGGCTGGACCAGCCCCAGTGGGGAGAGAAGCATCTCCATGACTGCCTTTGCCCCATGTAGCCTGGAGGCTAGCGCCGAGGTGGACAGTGGGCACACCCTCCCTCGTTAGCAAATGTGGCACTGGCACAGCATACGGCCTGTGGGCATCAAAGGAAGCCAGCACCAGCGTCCTCCAGGGAAAACTATATGGAATGAGCATTTGAAGCAGAACGGGCAGGTGACAGGGACCCCTAAGCCCCACCTCTGAGGA
>PVHP010016804.1:0-35334 GCA_004024765.1 Zapus hudsonius | reverse complement strand
TAAGGGAAGTTGGTCAACCTTTTATCGCCTGTGTCAATTTATCATTGTTCACTGGCTTTCCTGAAGGGACATGAAGTGGGGAGTGAATAGGAATCAAAAGGGGAGCTGTGCATCCTGGGAAGCCAAATCTCAAAGCAACCAGAGTTGAACTTGCACATTAAAGGGTATTGGGGTAGGAGCTAACAGCTTCTACAGAAAAAAAAATAGTAAATTCTGTTTTACTTTCTTGGATGATCTTGGGAAGTGTCCCAAACTCTGTTGTACATAACAACCTTAAAATGTTTGTAGTTAGCAATACCTGATTCCAGTGCTACAGAGTCATCTTCCATATCATTGGGTTTTTTAAAACATATTTTATTTATTCATTTTCAAGCACAGAGAGAGAGAGAGAGAGAGAGAGAGAGAGCGCACCAGGGTCACCACCTTGTGGGTCTGGCTTATGTAGGTACTGGGGAATTGAACCCAGAGCCTTAGGCACTGGAGGCAAGTGCCTTAACCACTGAGCAATCTCTCCAGCCCTCATTGGGTTTTTTGATGATTTTATTTGGTTAAAGTGTAAAAGTTACAAAATTACTTTTGGTCCACTCTTTCCCCAACATCTCCATGTTTTAGAAAGTGTGCTGGATTATCCATGTACTTATGTTAGCATGTCTGAAGCAAACTCTTAAATGATGCTTAGAATCTATGGTTCATTTCTCTCATACTCCACCCCATCCACAAGACATAACCTGTCAAACAGACCTTGGGAGTTATCGCCTTTGGCTTTCTGCTCAAAGGTGAAAATCAATACTAACATGGATTGTAGGGTTGCTGGGCCCATTCCTAATGAATTCAGAGGCACTGTGTCTGAAAAAGAAGTTCCCAGTGCCACCAGGATGGCTGGTAAGGTCTCTGCGGTCACAGGAGTATTATCCTCAGTTACTCAGCCAAAGGAAAATTGCTTCCTAATGGAACCCTAAGGCCTTCATTCCATTTTCTCTTAAGGCCCAAAGAAGGCAATCCTAAGAACTCACAATAAGCAAGACCTCTTTGAAAATTATTGTCTCTGCTCATCCGAGAGTCAGAAATTTTCAATTATATAGCCTCCCAGGATGTATTTTAGGGGAAAACAGAAGACGATTGTTTTTGCTCACTTGTTAAACACTAACCATTTTCTCTCTAGCTCCATTACTTTTTCTTACTTTCTCCCTTTCATGCAAATAAGCAACCCAGTTTCAATCTCTGCTGATATAAGAAATGTAATCTCTATGTATGAGAAAGATTCAACCTTTGGAGTTTGCTTTAAAAACTCTTTGTGAACACTTGATTTTTTTTTGCCATTTTAAATTTTCAAAACTGCTTTCACATCCAGAGTTTCATCTGATTCTTGTTCCAGCTTGCAAAGTAGACAGGTGTTGCCACCCACAATTTGCAGACTACAGTTCAAAGATCATCTAAGTCCTTACAATCATATGCTCAGAACAAGCAGAATAAACAGGCAAAACCCAGATTTTCTGGCTTTTGTCAGATGCTGTGTCTCCTCTTGCATGCTGCCTTCTAACTCTTAGTAATGAGCAGTCTTCATTTTATCCTGAGAATATTTGCTTTATTATTTTTTACTCAGTGATTCCCACATACTCACAGCAGGATTTAATAACACGCCTTTTGATATCATGCAAACTTGGTCTCCCTTCATATATTTTCACATTTGCTAATGAGGGACCTGCATTAATTGCTAATCGGACATGCTATTTTATCAGTGTGACTCCAAGATGCTCTGGTGAGTCTTGAAACCAGCATGTTATTTCAGTTTATTTGAATTTCATTGTGTTACCCTTATGCTTTATTTCTATTGCATTTCAAAGCAGTCCTTAGAATGCATAATATCACTTAAATAACACATAGTCCTGCAAAGCAAGAGCTCTCTAAATATTCCCTGTGCAACCACAGGAGGCCCCTTCCAACCAAAACACTGTGAGACTTATCTGTGGGTTCTGCTGTAAATTTTGATCTGGAGGCATGTTTAATAGCTTTTCAGTGACTATTGTAAAGGGAGTTTTTACTCGAAATGATGTCTGCTTATATTATTTCTTTGCCAAATTGCTTGCAGCAACTAGAATATCGGCTTGTACCTCTCCATCAGGATCCTCCCTGGAAAAGGAGACATTTTCTGTTTATGTTCTACATGAAGTATTTGATTTTACTTCATGATCTTTAAAGTTCAGCCAGAAGGACAAACAACACATCAAATAATTCTCAGCCTTCTCCCCACTAAGGACATTTTTATTATTTCACTCCTTGATTTGAAATATTTCATCTGTCAAATGTCGCATTGACTAAGGAATTCTTTATTTCTCTGGGTTGTCTTTTTTTAGTAACAACAAGCATACAGAATGAGAGGAAATGCCTTGTACATCTAATGTGCTGGACTCTATTCTGATGATTTACATAGAATTCCTTAATCTTTTCTGACACCATAGAAGAGCATTTTGTCTTCCTTTTACATGTGAGTTATACATAAATCTAGCAGCAGGCAGGAGGTGAGATCTGAGATTTTAGCATGGGCAGGCTGGCTCCAGAATCAATGCTCTTAATTTCTACCTGCTCTCTTTCTCTTTTTAATTTCTGATGATTAGAGGTTCATGAAAGCAGGTTCTCTTCTAATTTTGGAAAGATGAAACTTGTAAAGGTCTGACTTCCTCCAATGGGCAGACACTATGATGGGAAGATCATTCTCCCCAACATAATATTATTTATTAAACTATAAATTCCTACTCTCTCTTTGTAAGCTACAATCCCTTGAGTACATCTTTGAAATTCCCAGATCTTCAATTCTTACCACAAAATGAAAGATAAGATCTGTCATTAAAAGGAATGTTTTTCTCTGTATGCCATCCATTACTTCAAGAAAACAACATTCATGGCCGCTACTACTGTGCATCAGGCATTCTGAGGGCTCTTGGTATAAGCAGATAAATGGATGAGATAACCTTCCAGCAAGAATCCAAATCCAGGCTAGAGATGCAGGGAGAGTAACCATATTTTCATTTACCACCTCAGGTTTATGCCATAGGAGTTACTGAATTCTAGAAGAATTGAAAGGAAGAAATATGTCATGTTTATCTGGAGTATGGAGGAGAAATGGTCAATGTCACAGAAACACCATAGAGAAGATGATTTCAGACATGAGTGCTGAAATGTCAGGTTACATAATAATGGGATAAGAGGACATATAAAACCATGAAGATAGAAAAGGAAAGGATATGTACTAACTTCAAGCACTTTTTCAAATGTAGAAGACAATGAGAATGTAGACAGAGGGAAGGCTGAATCATACAGAGCACTAAAGCTGGGTACTGAGTGACCAGAAAAAGCCTGTTAAGTTCCAGAGAGCTACACAAATGGAGAGCAGTGTATGGGATGGTCATCGCTGAGAGCAAAGGCATTGCTGACCACTTGCCAAGAATATCAGCACATGACATTTTTGCTAGTCAGTTATATCTCCATAAAGCTGCTGGTGGAATAAATACCAGGACACTTGCAGTTCTAGGTAAATTTGGAATGGAGAAGTTCTCAATGCATACTGCATCTCTTGGCAGTTCATCCCGCACGCTGCTCCGAAAGCACATGAAGTGAGGAAACCATGATTTTTCTCATCTCTCATCATTGAGGATTTCAAATGAAAGGCAAAAGCTCACTCTGTGCATCTAGAGAAACCATGCTTAAGCTCAGGCAGAAGCCTGGAGAAATCCAAGGGCCCTAGGGAATCTGCAAGGGAGAAGGCCTGTTAGCCATCACTATTTGGAAAGCCATGGGGCTGAAGATGAGCCAGGATTCTTCAGATAATTGCCTCAATATTCTGTTTTACTTTGCTTTTATAATTGAGTCAGGAAATGATCAGTAGAATGCTTAATAACTCAAGTCTTCTGAAAACACGTTTATTCTCCTTTCTCTCCTCCACGCTCTGATTTTACTTTTAGAAAATTTCAGAGAAAAACAGGACTATGCATTGTCTGGGGAAATTAGGCTGGCATTATAAATCCATGAGGTTTTCCATGGAGCACAGGTGGAAAGAAGACAGCTGTTGCTTGTTTAGCCAAACGTGTGTGTTTTCAAAAAGGAAGTAGGTATAAATAGACCAAGAGGAGAGCTTTCCTGAATAATTAATTGAGGTAATTGACACAATTCTCCCTTTTTACTTCTTGGTATTGTAGTTCCTAAAAATGCTGTTACCCTTGTTTCACTTTTGTTTCCTCTTCCTGTATTTTTTTAAAAAGAATTTAGTTTTGCTCCTAAAGACTTCAGGCTGCCTATTAGTTTCAAAGATCGGAATAATTGGCGATTGTTGTTGGTTTCTTTTCTCTTTATCTCCTCAGAAAGACACTGATAACTGTGTGGCAGGTACACACGGGTGTTTGGGGTGAGTTAATATGCAAGCAAGTTACCAAGATCTTAAGAAAAGAAGGCAGCTAGTCAATGGTGTTGTTACAAGTGCAGTCTAGGTCACATATGAAACATCATAAGCAAAAGAGGTCACGAAACAGAGGTGGTTACTAGGTTCCTAGATAGGTCCTGGATTGGAAAAGTAAAGCCCAATATCATACCAAATTATAGCTACCTTTGAGAGAAATATGAAGTAAGTTTACAAAATTAATTCATTTTAACTTGAAGCCATAAAAATATTTCATTTTTAACTAACTTACTGTTATTTAAAGGCCCAAGCTTAGAAAAAATACTAATAATTGGGTTGTGAAGATGATTCTGCACTTGAAGGCACTTGCCTGCAAAAGCCTCACAGCCTGGGTTCAATTTCCCAGTATCCATGTAAGGCTAGATGTACAAAGTGGTATATGTGTCTGAAGTTTGTTTGAAATAGCAAGAGGTTCTGAAACTCTCTCTCTCTCTTTTAAATAAATATTTAAAAATGTAAAATAGGGGTTAGAGAGGTGGCTAATGGTTAAGGTACTTGCCTGCAAAGCCTAACAACCTGGTTTGGGGTCCCAGTATCCATGTAAAGCCAGATGCATAAAGTGGTGTGTGTAACTAGAGTTAATTTGCAGTGGCTGCAGACCATGGCGTGCCCATTCTCTCTGTCTCTCTTATTTCACTCTGTTTGCAAGTAAATAAATAAAATATTTTTAAAAATTGAAAAATTAAATACTTGTGATAACTCTTATTTCAATCTGTTTTAAACTTTGAAATGGCTAATAGATGCATGCATGCATGTATGTATGTAAAGATTAATGTAATTTTCAACATTTCCCTAATAAAATGTTCTTAATATCACAGGTACCTTCCACTTACAAGTATCTCTTCCCAAGATGATATTGATATAGAAAGAAGAAACACATATACTATAGCTAGGCTTCCAGAAGCAGAAAAGAGTGACAAAAGAGCCCCCTGATCTTCTGATTATCCTTAGGCTTATACTAGCTTACATGTCGTGACAGGGGTTTAACTTGTGCTGGCATTTGCAGCTGCTGATATAACTCCTGATTTGGTTCTTAGAACTTGGTCAGGGCATACTACTAATCACTGAGTGGCTTAGCCTTAGGTCACCTTTGTCTACTCAACCAGCTCTGCAGATCATGCTGGACTTTGCTACAATGACCCTCCACCCCTTTCTCCTGAAATACAAGCTATGGTGGGTCCATGGCCTTTCAACTCAGCCTCAGCACCACACAGGAACCTCTATCAGCCTTCCTCATCCACAGCCTACCTGCTCATCTCTGCTGACTGGCTCTCATTCCCTTGTGTTACTCTCCTCTATCTAAATTGTCTGCCAAATGCCTGTGCCTTCCCAGAAAATTAAAATCCAGAGATCTCTTTTTCTCCTAGTATCCACGTTGAAATAATGGCTAAAAAGAAAGAAAAGCATCTTATCATCCCAGAAGCGATAATAAGAAAGAGCTCAGTCTTTTTTCTGCAGGGTGTCTGTTTCTCTCTCTAAAGATCTAGAGGTCATCTGTCCACGTTCATTTAATTTATTCCCATCACACATGACAAGTGCTGGTCCAGGTCTGGCATCTCAGAAATAAAAAGCAGACAGACCACCAGAAGGTGAATCTCTAACAGAGAACATACAGGCAGAGATGCAATCACAACAGAGATCTACTGTGACAGAGGAGGTCCAGGGTACCAGGAATCACAGAGGAGAGCACATACTAGACTTGGGGGACCAGAAAAGGCTGCCTGGTGAACTGATGTCAGAGCTGAGACTTGAAAAAGAAACAGGAGCTACTTGGAGAGTGACAGCAAGAACATTTCATGCGAGAAGGCAGCACTGTAGAATGACAGGGAAGTATAAGGGAATGTGGCTCATTAGAGGAACTGCCAAGTTACTTGGTATGGCTACCCACACATATTGTACATTCATCTTCCCTCTTCCCTCCTGAGGAGCTTTGATTTGGGCTTGATGTCTCAAAGCTACGAGCAAAGGTTTAAATGCAAGCAGAAATGAGCAGGGTCATATGAAATGAAAAGCCTGTAGGTGAATATCTTTGGGAGATGAAGGCAGAAACACCGTATAATATTTTTTTAAAAGAATTTAGTTTTGCTCCTAAAGACTTCAGGCTGCCTATTAGTTTCAAAGATCGGAATAATTGGCGATTGTTGTTGGTTTCTTTTCTCTTTATCTCCTCATAAAATGATTTTTTAATCTTCTCCACCAATTACTGACTTATGGGGAAGGTAAATAGCAAAGGAATCTTCCAGCATTCATAAATGCCATAGTAACAAGACAGTCTACCTAAAGAATGCATTGTTTAAACTACAGAATAATTGGGAAAGAATATCATTGAATATTTTTTGCTAGGGTAGAATATCTGTCTTTGTTCATACTTTTATATAAATAAGGACTCTTTAAAATGTTTCAAATTCCACACTTACTTAGATCATACAGAAATGAACAATATAAATTAAGGAAAATAATACCAGCATAGAGGAATGCCCTCAGTATACCACAAAATAAAAGATATTCAGAGAATGACAAAGCAATAAAAGTTTAATATATTGCTAAGATTAAATACCTATGAAATTGTGCCACTTAGAATCATTTGCTTTGGGGGGCTAGAGAGATGGCTTAGCGGTTAAGGCTTTGCCTGCAAAGCAGAAGGACCCAAGTTCGATTTCCCAGGACCCACATAAAGCCAGATGCACATGGTGGTCCATGTGTCTGGAGTTCATTTGCAGTGGCAGGTACACCCATTCTCTCTCTCTCTCTCTCTCTCTCTCTCTCTCTCTCTCTCTCTCTTTCTCTCTCTAATAAATAAATAAAATATTTTTTTTAAAAAAATCATTTGCTTTGGGGTGGATGTTGCTTACTTCTCGTTAGATGTAAAAATATTTATGAAAGTCACTAGTACTGCTAAAATCATTTATCTGCTCACTGTAATTTGAAGAAAATATTTAGAGGGAAAGTGAACAAATTTATAAAAATTATGTCAAATATTTTAATTCATCAAGGGAATTTCACATGCCAATATGGTATGAAAAAATTTTTAATTTGAAATCTTGTTTCTCTCATTCTGCCTAAAATCATAAATATTTATTCCCAAAAGAAAGTATCAGACTTTCTAAATCTGAGAGAAAAGAACTCTACATTTTGCATTTAATATGCTAGTCAAACTGTTTCTTCAAACTAATAGGTTCAACAGGTATTACTCATTCTTCATGTGAACATGCAATTAGACATGTTTTGTTTGGTTTGGAAGTTAAGTTTATGAGACATGTCTTTTGATAGGTGTCTGGGTGTGGAGCTTTAGGATGACGAGAGACTGACACTATTATTGCAAAGGAGTGGTGAGGCTGGTGTCAAGCGTTCAGTTGACAAGAGGAATAAAGTCTCCTTTATCCACATGACAGAAAGTGCCGTGGAGGCACCCAGGTTGGATCTGGGCATTCCAGGCCAGTGATGCCACTTGGACAGAAAGGAGAAAACCCTTAGAGCAATAACTGAGATTGTTTCTAACCCAGCCCGACAGGGCAAAATATGACATCTGGGAAAGTGCCAAGAGATGAACCAGAATCGCTGTGCTCTTTAGAGCAGGGTAAATAAACATTGTCATAGGTAACACTTGGCTCTCTAACGCCTGGCATTCATGATGTGATCTGCACAGTTTAGCGGTGCCCTGTCTAGTAACCATATATATATGTATATGTATATATGACTGACACCCAAAAAACAATGGGGACAATTAGAAGACATAATTATGCTTCCTATTCCTTCTCCATGACATTTGTCTTGGTTCCAAATATATCCATCTGATTGGAATATAAGCTACAACAGTTCAGTGAACTTTGAGGGAAGTGATTTTCTTTTGAGACATCTGAGCTGTATCAGTGATGAAGGTGTGCTCAAGAGGAATAAAAAGGCAGCAGATGATTTCACACCTAAACATTGCTGTGGTCTCAGTGCCCAGACTGGGTGTACACCTACTCATGTCAACCTCCTTTTCCTCATCCAAATCCCTCCAACATGGCTTTGTTTTCCTTGAGAAACTAATAGATACTTAGGGATGACAGTAATGAGACCAAGATAACCTCTTGGTAGATTTGATTCTTTACTAAGAGAAATAGAAAATATTTACTCATAACTGAGGAATGGATGGGTTTGCTCTGGAGAGAAGCAAGATAGCTGAAGAGCATAGCAGAGAGTCCCCCTCAGGTCTCTGAGTCTGTGTTAGAGAGCTATGATTTCAAGAGCAAAGGACTGAAGTTCATCAGCCTGTCATCATAAGAAGAGCCAGACTGGCTCATCCACTGAAATGGGATTTAGAACACAAAGATAGCTGCTTCACTCATGGCAAGTGTCAAAGACAGATCTTCATCAGTCTATATGAAATTCAAACAAGTCTGGGCTCCAGAGAACTGGAAATGTGAAGAAAAGCTAATGTCAATGCCCTCAATAAGGTCACTGGGCTTCTTACGGGACCCATTGGCAGTATGTCTCTGAACAGAGCAGCTAAGAGGAAAGGAAATGGCACTGAGAGAAGCAAAGGGCAGATAGGACATTGCTGGGAGGGGGTGACTATACCCAACACATTGCATGAAGAGCTACATGTCCCTTCTGTAATTCTCAGAAATCATTTGTAACAAAAATAAAATTCTGTGTGTGAGAACTTTAGTTTTATTTCTTCTCAGTGCTCTTTGTCCCACTTTGTGGGTGCTTCATAAATGTTTGTGGGATAAGTTCAAGATGTCTTCAGAGAGGCTAATTGCCAACAATTCATTCAATAAATACTTGAGCTACTGGAGTTTCACCATTAAAATATTTGTGACATAATTTAGGAGACTCAGATGAATGGGATGTAGTTTTCTTTCTGGACCGACCAATTTCAGTCTTGTTACTATTTTTAAAGTGTATCCTCTCTTTAGGCAGGAATGGGGAGAGGGGGCAGTAGGGATGGGGATTGGGCATGATTTCTGGTGAGGCTGAGATGGGGGAAGTGTAGTGGATCTGGCGTGTGGGTAGGTGGGTGGGTGTGTGCAGAAGATGAAGGATGCTGCTTCCAACTGCTCAGCCTGGGTGATTAGTTGAAGAGAGAGGCTGTGGGCAGCCTCAGGGTCTCCAAAATCCAGTTTTGCTTTATGTGATTCTCGAATACCAAGCAAGGCGCAGTAACTCCAGCAGTGCCCTGAGCCTCCTCTGAATCAAAAACTCCCTTATACCAGCCTGTACTGAGGCTCTGATATCCCTCATCAGAAGGTGTAAGGTGCCTGTTTAAAATGCAAATATATGACTTTGAAGGGGTAACATAGTAATCCATTACCAACATTAATAGTACAACATAAATTATCAGTAAGTCACTGAGCAAATATTGCCTCAGGAAATAGTACATAGGGCAGACTTGCTCATTTTTTTCATCTTAGATTATGATTTATTGTACAAACAAAAATTTCATCAGCAGTAAAGAAATATAAAAGGAAAAACTAAACCCCCAATCACAACACCCTCCTGTAGGAACATTGACTCTTGTACTGGTCTAGATTTCCTCTCAGCTTCTATCCAAACACAGAATCACCTTGAGCTCCACTGTTTTCCTTTTCTCTGGATGATAATGCTCAGATTTATTAAGGGTTTACTGTGTGTAAAGTGCCTACCTAGAAACTCATATACAAATTAAATCAGATTATCATTGTGTTTGCTTGTGACAGGCACTGTTTTTATCCTCATTTTAATGAAGAGGGAAGTGAGGTGGAGAGAAGGTAACAACAAAGTCAAAAAATGACTGTTCCAAACACAAGCATTTTGCTCTAACACCATCTTTTTTTTAAATATCAGTAAGCTGTTGATTACCCTCCTCGGTTTAGTGCCACTATTGCACAGATGAGCATTTCTTGACTTGCTGGTCTCTTCCATACAACCTTGTAAGCAGAGACCACTGATATACAATATAGTCAGTTGTCACAAGAATGATGAGTACATGGGTGTGGCACAAGTTTTTTTTTTTTTTAATTGTCCATAATGAGTTACATTATTTAATGGGCAAATGATGAGTTGTTATCCCCAGTTCCCCAATAACCCTCTTCCCCCATGCCCACTCGGCTGGAAATCCTCCTCCGTGGGCCGTCTGGATCCGTCCTTGGGGCAGGGGATCATGGATAGCCTAGTAGTCAGCCCGGTTCTCCTGGCCCTAGTATGATGTTATTCAGGGGTGTCTTGCCTCTGGATATTCTCCCCCACCACAGCTCTCACAATCTTTCTGCCCCCTCTTCTGCTCAGTTCCCTGAGTCATGGCGGGTGAGTATTAAGGCTGCTTTAATGTTGAAAACTTAGGGGTCTTTTGTTGAATATCACTGGTTTCTGTCTCACTGGCTTATCCTGTGTTGATTGAATGGATGTAGCTGTGGGTCCCTTGTTCATCCCATCATTCTCTATAGGGTTCCATATGGATCCTCCATGGTATGACTGTGGTGGTTCATCTCTTGCCAGGATCTCAGCTATTGGCCTGCGGATGGTTGGTAGGGTTGGATGGGCCACAGCTCTCTTGTTGCATTCTGAAAGATATAAACACAGTCTCCATCAGAGAGTGAAGGTTTTTTTTTTATTTTATTTTGATTTATTTTATTCTTTTTTTATTTTTTTATTGTCCATAGTGAGTTACATTATTTAGTGGGCCAACAATGAGTTGTTATCCCCAATTCCTCATTGCCCCCCTCCCCATCCCCAATCAGCTGGAAATCCTCCTCCGTGGGCCGTCTGGATCAGTCCTTGTGGCAGTGGACCATGGATAGCCTAGTATTGAAATGATCTATGTACCTGTGAGGAAACTGACGCTCCCTCAATTATCTCATCAACAACACCATGAACATGTGTCAGTTTGAGAAGGCTACCTGGGTCCTCTTATAACAGTTTGTAGAGATGATTTAGACATGCCGTCCCAGCAGATGCAATTTAAAGTTTATATCATTATGTTCAGTTTACAGTTTTGAAGTTCAGAGGGACTAATTTGCTCAAGTGAAGATCATAAAGGATGAATACAGATTTTACATCCAAATCTTCTGATTCTAAGTTCAATATATTTGCTTATATTCTTTTGGTATTTTCATCTATTGACAGTTTTTTCAATGTAGTTCAAATAAAAAAACATGGTATAGACCTTATTATGCTAATTGCTTAAAGAAAAGCACAAATATTTTACCTTATTACTAGGTAGTTTTCATAATTTTTGCAATATTGGCCAAGTGGTACCCTCAAGTGCTCATTCTTGATAGACTTAAGCACTCTGGATGATTCTTTGGTTTTCTTCTATTTTTTTTGCTATTAGAAACAGTGTGTGAATACAGACATATAGGTCATGTTATTTTCTATTGAAGTATTTACGATGCAACATTACTCAGATAGAAAAGCACCACCTCCTTAGACTGGCACTTTTCCAGAACCCCTTAAATGTAAGCTGCCTGTATGACTTGGCTTTTTCTATTTATGCTGCTTCCATTGCATTCAGCAAACTGCTTTACCATAGGCCAGACAGACTACCAGATAGCTGGAACTCTGTCTTCTTCCCAAAGTGGCACTTTCCTTGTGATTATGGGCAGAAACCCAGCCTGAGACCCTCAAGAATAGCTGTTAAAGATAGACTTTCAACAGCTGCCACCTATCAAGGAATAGGAGTGTGAGTATTAAATTACCCAAACTTCTGAGTCTTTCCCAACTGTGCCTCCCCTCTGGGGCTTAAAAAGCACTGATGCCCAGACATAGCTGATAATGTCTCTCAGTATTGTCCTCATAGGAAAGTAAACTTGTACAATTTTTGGCTTGGTCTTTCATATAGATATAAATTCCTTGACAAAAAAAGACTAAATGTCTGTTGAGTTTCAATGTAATCAGCTAATACTGGAGTATTAATTGATGACTTGAAGTAAGGGGCTCACTTTATACTGCATAGTCAAATCATCAAGCACCACTTTCACTAAAATAAGAGATTCAGAATTGTGGGGGAGGGTTTTGTACTTTATATTGCATTTCAGAATTTAATTATTAATGCTAATTATAGTGTCTTTTTCTATGACTTTTTTTTCTGGGTGAAATATGTTTTTTTTTTTAGTTTCAAAAAGTCACTTCATGAGTAACAATGAGTTGTTAAAAATAATTGTTTTAATTATTCTAATCTCATGACATAAATAGGTTTGATAAAAGAGGAAATTTACACAGATTTATTTTAAATTATTCTCAGATCTCCAGTCCTTTGGAAACCTTCTCACTTATAAAGGCCATAAAGTCACTATGACATTACTTTCCAAATAAATCATTAAGTTAAAAACATTGGCTGTTCAGTATTAATATCAGAATAAAGGTAAATATTCATCTGTCTTAGCTACCACCAGAAACTTTTTATTATATGATATAAAATATGAGCTGTGCACTTAAATTTCTTAGAGCTATTCATATAATTTCTGCTTTGAACAATTTTGATGCTTAATAATAAACTTTAAATTTGATGGGCTAGGAAGATGGCTTAGTGGTTATTGGTGCTTGCTTGCAAAGCCTGTCAACTTGGGTATATTTCCCCAGTAGCCATATAAAGCCTAATACTATAAAAGACACTTGCATACTCATTCTCTCTCTCTTTCTCTCTTTCTCTCTCTGTGTCTCTCACTCACACACTATGATAGTTGAATAGATGTCCCCCAATAGAATTTATTATAATTGTGTTTATTATAATTGTGAATTGTCTTCAGCCTTCTGGCTGGGGGAAGTGTCACTTTGGCCTGGCCTCCTGGGGTCTTGCCCTAAGGTATTTCTAAATTGGATGCAAAATTCTAGGGATACATATGCAAAACAGCATCAGGAACCCAAGCCTGGCAGTTCTGCTGTTTTGTGAGTTACAGTGTTACAGTGTGCTTGCTTCTGTGGTGGTGGGTTTCTCTCTCTCTGCTTGCTTCTGTGAAAGGGAGCCAAGCTTTTCCTTCATTTTTTTGGAACTTCCCCTGGATGTATTAGTTAATAAATACTTTCCTCCCCAAAATTGTGCCTGGTTTGGAGTTTCATCCCAGCAGCATGTGGCTGACTACAACACACATAAATAAACAAATATAAATATTAATTAAATACAGATAATTTTAATTTTTTCTTTATTTCTCAGTTGAATTCTATCTAAGAGCTCTTAGTATGTGAGAGGAAGGTGAGAAACTGAAATAAACTGTGGTGGCCTTGAAAGATAAAAGTAACATTTCCAGAACATTTGTAGTCAATAAGAAGAATTATAAATTGTTAAAAACTACTGTTCTACTGTTAGAAAATCAACCAGCCAGGCAAGAGGTACACACCCATGCAATAGTGGCACACAGGCTATAGGGTAAGGCCCACTCCACAGGAGAGAATTCATACTTGATACTGGGAACCAAGTGAGAAGCCTATGAGCATAAACCCAGAGAGAAATTTCCACTGTTCTTTGGCTATAAGGAGATGTTATACCTATCAAAAAGTCTTCAAAATATATGTCTGATCCATGCTGCTCTCACTCTTGGCTAGAGAATCTGCTTTTTATAGAGGGAGACCCAAGACCCATCAGAATGACAAGAAAAAATAAGCCTACTGCCCAGCATGAGATGAGTCATTTCTATCACATCTGCAGGAGCCCAGGAAACATTACAAATAAGTGTTGGACTCAATGTGAATTTTGTTCACTGCAAGCCTTGGAACCTCCATGGAGATGGTGGCAGACCATGAGGAGACTCAGAACTCATCAAAGCAGAAAATCAAAGGCTAATGAGAACTCAACCCTAAAATAGATTGATTCCATGCCCTCTGTGGCTAAGGAAACTTTGTTGAAGAAAGGGGTAGAAAGAATATGAGAGCCCTACAAGATGGGAAGGTATGCTCTGAGGTATTGTCCTCCTCACAGAGACTAACTTTAGGTGCATTCATGACCCCACAGTGATTACCAAAAACCCTACTAAGGAGGGTCTCAGTGGATTGGACTTGGAGGAGAAGGAACAGAAGAGTCTAATCCTCTGGGAACATGACAATAGTCAATATGTTCATGCAATAAAGTTGTCAATTAAAAATACTATTAGATCATTTTTCTGAGCTCTTTTTATAAACCTGTCTACCAAAGCAGTAACATGTCTAATAACTTTCTGGATAGCTTTTCTTTCTAAAGCTCTTTAAAGGGCAAAAGAGCTAGTGGTGTAGTTTAATGAAGAGGTGACAGAGAGATCAAGGAAGACTCTTTTCTTTTCATTCCCCTTAGGATGCTAGACAAAACATAACTCCAATGTAGACTTAAATTGTGATTTCACACTCTACACCCAAATAGGGGTTAATAAAGTATAAAGAGACAACATGTGAGCCAATGTATAGGAGGAGTGAAGCTGATGAAGTGTTAGTGAAAGCAAAAACAACTTAAGAACTCAATTCTAAAGAAAGCACATGCATGCGCGTACACACACACACACACACACACACACACACACACACACACACTTTCACTTGAAGCTTTGGTTCAGATAGTTAAATTGAGAAATGCTATATTTTTCAACATTGATTTTGGCTCATCGCAGCCAAGATTTTTCATAGATCTTGTTCAACTGGAATTATAAACTAAAAAAGAAAAGAGGCTTAGCCGAGAAATAAAACTGAAAGCAATGTAGAATGTAATACACTGTGAGTCTTCCAAGGAACCCAGCACTTAATACATTTATTACAATGTCCAATTTACTTGTACAACACATTATTTCTTCAACAACTATTTATTAAGTGTCTACAATGGACCAACCTATTCTAGTTCTGATACAACATGAAGAATGGCTTTATAGTCTCCATTAAAAATGGAGGCTAAAACCCTTTAATTCCCATCTGAATTCTCATGTTACTGTCTTAGTTACCTTTCTTGTTGCTGGAACAACATACCCATCCAGAAGCAGCTGAAGGAAGGAAAGAGTATATTTCGGCTTACACTTTCAGAGGGGCAAGTCCATCATGGTAGGGAAGGCATGGCAGAACAGGAATCTGGCTCACTTCATTCTTTCAGCAGGGGAACGTAGAGAGAAACGTATGCGGCATTCTTAGCTAACCTTCTCCTCTTTACCCCATCCAGGATTTCCAGCCCATGGTCTGGTGCCACCCATGATTATTGTGGTTCCAACTCAATTAACCTAATCTAGAAATTCTCTCTTAGACATGATCAGAAATTCTAAGTTCTGTCTAATTGATAACCAGAGATTCACCATCACAAGTACTTTTTAATTTACAATGATACTTATCCTATAATATTTTTAGTATAGTTACTTGAATGTATTATTTCCAGTTCTAGCCTGCAAACATTTTATGGCAAATCTCGTCATGTTCCTTAGGTTCAATGTGTGGGGAAAGAAATGTTCAAAAGCCCTAAAGGCAAATATCCCAGCTTTACTTTTTCTTTTTTCCATTATGTAATCACTAGCAATGCAATTGGACAGCTTCTGGCCCCAATTTAGTCATCCAAACTGATTACACAGGGAAAGAAAAACCTCATGTTACTATCCATACATTGAGCAGTTTTATTTAAATTATTGTTCAAATAGTCAGATCTGTACATTGTACTGTGGAGGTTTTAAATAACAGCAAAGCAAACCTCACTAACATGTAAAATTGTTGAATACAAAATTCAGAGCAAAAATCAAATGTGGTACTATGATAAAGAATAAGGTGGGGAAGGAACCTATTTAGAAAGTGTAGTTGATCCTCGTATTACCCTTAGAAATGATCACTAATCTGAAAAGAGACTATCACATGAAATGCCAAAGAAAGAACCTCCTCAGTGTTTCTAAAGTGAAACAAAAGGCAACATGACCAGGTCACAGAGAAAGACAGTGTAATGGTTTGATTCCAGTGTCCCCCATAAACTTAATGTGTTCTGAATGCTTGATCTACAGCTGATGGCAGTTTTGGAATTGGCGCCTTGTTGGAGGTGTGTTGTTGGGGGCAGGCTTATGGTGGTTATAGCCACCTTCCCCTGGCTTTCCTTCCTGTCACCATGTGTGCAGTGCTGTGGTGAAGGTGATATCCACCCTCTGTTCATGCCATTGTTTTCTGCCATGATGGACCATCCACTTGAGTCTATAAGCCAAAATAAACCCATTCCTCTCATCAACTGCCTTTGGCCAGGTTCTTTTCTGGGCAGCAATGAGAAAGTTGACTGCAGCAGATGGGTTTCACCATTTAGAGATTAGTAAGGGTAATTCCACAGCAGATTTTTATGCCAATATGTGATGTTTAGGTGTATTCAAAGTGCAATAGATATCTACCAAAAATAATTTAAATAGTTAAATGCAAAAGGCTATTCTTCAAAGTCACTCTGGGTGACATGGGGAAACCAGAGATGTAGGGCAGTAAAGAGATTACAAAACCAAGGAGATTATGAAATAGTTCTAAGGGGTACTGTATTTAATGGAATAGATGAAGTACTTATAATAGGTGTCGGGAGTGATGAGCTATTAGATATAAAATGAGGTAAAATTTGAAAGAGTAACTAACTGGTCAGGAGTGGAGTGGTTTTGAATAAGAAACAATGTAGGCATAATGGAGAGATAGCTTGTTCAGTAAAGTATTTGTCCTATAAGCAGAAGGACCTACACTTAATCCCCAGAACCCACAGGGGAAAAAAACAGATATAGTGGAAAGCTCTTATTATCCTATCTCTTGGGTGGACAAGACAAACTGATCCCTGAGGCTTGCTGGCCAGCAAGTCTACCGACTTGGTTTCAGGCCAATGAGAAACACTGTCTCAAAACCTATATATAATAAAAAGGTGGACAACATTTCTGGGGAACATCATTTGAGATTGCCCTCGGACCTCCACACACATACACACAAATGTGCTCATACTTGTATTGAGTATTCATGTACAAACATGCATACACATATACACAAGAAAGGACAAAAAAGAAGGAAAAAGGAAATAAAGAAGGAAAGGGAAAAAAAGAACACAACAAAGAGGAAGGTAAGGAGGAAGGGGAGGAAAGAGGGGAGGAAGGGGAGGAAAGAGGGAAGGAAAGAAAGGAGAAAGAAAAGGAAGAAAGAAAATGTGTTTTTTTCCAGATATGCTGTTTGAGAAGGATTGTCATCCTGCCTAAGACCCCAGGTTCAATTCCCCAGTGCCCACATAGGCCAGACCCACAAGGTGGTGGCACTGGTGCTCACTTCTCTCTCTCTCTCTCTCTCTCTCTCTCTCTCTCTCTGAAAATTAATAAATAAAATATTTCTTTAAAAGACTGTGAAAAGAACAAATTCATAAGATACATGCTAACTCATGTCCATAAAACATCCAAAGGAAGGGTAAAAAAGGGCAGATATTCAAAACTGGAGAGCTAAGAAAAGATTGGAATCAAAAATGCAAAATGGACATCGCCAACACATGGAAGATGCTTAAATCTGTGAGGACATATGAGGCCTACTGTAAAAAACAAAAGAAAGAGAGGAGAAAGAAAGAGAGAGGGGGGGAGAGAGAGAAAATAAATGTTGTTATCAAACACTGAAAAACTAAGCATCAATAAGACATCACATCCCATGGAGTATTCCAGAAATCCCATTGGGAAGGTTTATCAGTGAATTGGTGACAAGGAGGAGGGAAATGGGATACCAACACAAGACCTGTACACACAGACTTTATACCTATTAACAATAAAATTGAATAAACAAAAGAAGACATCATCCTGGCTGGAAAGAAGGCTCAGTGATTAAGACACTTGCCTGAGAAAACTAACAACCCCATTTTGATTCCTCAGTACCCACATAAAGCCAAATGCACATAGTGACACATGCATCTGGAGTTCATTTGTAGTATGGCTGGTGGACCTGGCATATACACTCATATTCTCTCTCTCTCTCTCTCTCTCTCTCTCTCTCTCTCTCTCTCTCTCTCTCTCCTCTCTCCTTGCAAATAAATAAATAAAAATATTTTGAAAAAAAATAAGATATCACCCATAAAAACAGGAGAATATAACAAATTCATAGCAAGATAATCAGGAAAGAGACTGGTGACCAGAACAAGAAAGCAGTTTCAGAAAGATCTTCAATGCTGAGAGGCTATACAAGAAAACAGAAGGTAAATACTGGACTCTCCAGGATGGATGTGTCAGAGCTCTCAGTGAGATGAATGCTGGGTCTGCTTGAAGCATAGGAAGATTGGACCAGGGCTAAAAAGTAGAAAATTGATGCATCATGCTTAAAGAACTCTTAGGAAACATTGGTTGTGGAAGAGACTTCATTTATTAGATTCTTTTATTGATGGTCCTCATTAAGTTTTTTAATCCCAAATGTCTAAGCTTAGCAATGAAACATCTTGATGATTCCTTCAAAATAGATGAGTTGCAAAATGTACTTTCCAATAGTTAAAAGGTTTCATATGGAACTGTTGATTGTTAACCAAACTATTGTAAAAGAATGTATGTCCAAGTAATGGTGATTTTGGCTTTTCTAGAAAGTGGTTTGAATTCATTTTTTTTCTGACAGTAATTAAAAATCAGGAAAATGTCTACTGAGGCAATTATACTCAAATAAAATCTGATCATTAAAAAACAAAAGTATCTGAATCTTTGCTATTGCCATGAATGAAGCCCACATAAATGGTAATTCACCTAGAGCTCTCTGTGGTCACTGAAGAACACAGGAGATGTTGTGCTTATATCTTTACTCTCAAGGTGCTTCAATTAAGAAATAAACATGTTATATATAATATCATAAATTATGGAAATAATGTTATTCATGTTTAGGTAAGCATGATAATAGATTCCTCCTTATATATTTCAATTAAATACATTTGATATAAATTAACCCATGTGTATGAGATTTTTCTCTAGGCACCTGAAAAAAAATGGATGGGATGGAGTGAATTGAATGATTCCTCTAGTCGGGAAAAGAGCAGTTATTAGAATGAAACATCATCCTCTGATGAACACATAGGATTTTCTTTAAAAGATGTGGTTTTTTTTTCAAAAGTTTCTTGACACAGCATTTTGAAACTTTCTATTCAAATACAGCTTCTATGATGATTGTCAAGTATTATAAAATGGTTTTGATAAAGGTTTGAGACAATTGGTGCCTTTTTCATCACAAGTTATAGATGACATACTCAAAATGCCTTGCAAGGTAATAAAATCTAGTGATTTTTCATTTAGTTCTCTGTTGTGTAATGTTTAGTTAGGTAACTAGGTTGATTGACAGATACATTCCTAATTCTACTATAATCATATGAAGTCTATATTTCTCATCTCCTTGCCATAGATGAAAACATTAGGAATACAGGCATTCATTTCCCAAAGTATAACAATTAATAACTATGGAGCTGGAATGTGTGTTGTCATCTGGCCCCAGAGTTTGGTTTTGAATCACTACACTTTACCTTATAAAACTCAGTGGCATCTATGTTAAATGCTTTCAGTTAATGATATTCTCACTGGAAACTTGATTTGGGGGTTAAAATTATGTATCCCAAATCCTGGCTTGTTCTTCTTTCCATGGCACTTGCCTGTATTAATTACATTTCTCTTTTAGTAAAGGAAGGATTTATGTTGGCTCATAGTATTAGGGGAGAGAAGGTGTCATGGTAGACAAGGTATTCAGGAGTTAGAGCTGCACTGTTCACAAATGGCCCATGGGGAAGAAGAGAATTTGGCCCAGAACCAGAAGTTGTTACAAACCTCAAAGACCCACACCTAGTGACCTGCCTTCTTCAGATAGTCCCAAAGGTTTCACAATTTCCAAAAATAACACCAGTAGCTAGTGATCAAGTATTCAAACACATGATATTTATGGGAACATTCCATCACTGGCACCCATAGGCAAATAGCATCCAGTCCAAATTTAGGAGTCTTCAAAAGCCCAGAGCCTCATCTGAGACTCAAGGCAAACTCTTAACTATAAATCCCTTTAAAATATAAAACAAGTTATAGCCTTCCAAAATTCACAGCTACCCAGTAGCATCCCAATACAAAAGAGACCAAGTACAGTCTATCAAGAATCATCCCAAGTTCACTGGGGCAAGTACATGTCTAATAACCCTGGAGAGGGGGCATATGGTAGCCCCCTCTGAACTCCAGTGAGCTTGGGAAGCTTTACCCCCATGACCCTACAATTATAGCACTCCTAGACTTTTTCTTTGGCAAGTTCTCCTTTTTACCTGAAGATTTCCAAGGCAGGTGGTCCAAGTGCCTGGCATCTCTGGGATCCTTAGTTCTCCATTACAACTTCGATGTCATACATAGGGAGAGTTTCACCCACACACTGGTCTCTCAGCATCTCTATGCAGGAAATCTGCTACATATTTTCTAACCTCACAAGCTTGGTCCCCAGCTGTAGACTTTGGGACAAGTCTCAAACAAGAACACTCAAATTCTGCATTCCTGAAAAGGGAGCTCCATGGGAATGATGCCTGATTCTGCGACCACATTGAGATGAAACTGGCCCCAGTGGACTACAGCTGCAGCACCCTCGGCCCATATGGATGAAGTTGCGAAAATGTATCCTTCAGTGGTGGTGGTCATTTCAAGCAGGGAAAGGCTGTTATATCATTTTAGGATTTTTTTCAGGTACTCTCTTTTTAAGAAAAAGTGCTCAAATGGATTTTTTATTTTTATACCCTGGGGCCTTTGATGGTAGGATCTTACTCTCTGGGCACCTTTACTGTTGTCCTAATTTTAAGATTCTCTTTAACTGCACTAACCTCTTTAGCAGTGATTTCCACCCTTGTTCATACCTGCCTTATTTACTTCTTTCTGCCACACTCTGCTTTGAATTCTCCCTAGAATGCTGGCTAAAATCGACTAATAATAAACTTGTCACAACTTGAATGTGATGCTGCCTTAAAATTTTTCCTGCTAAACAAATTAGTTCATTAGTTTTGAGTTTAGTCTCCCTCAATTTTTCTGGAAACAAAAGGGGGAAAGGCCAGATTTCTTTGCCAGAATGAAATATGAAGAACCCCAAGTCCAAAAGTTTTTGGACTCATAATGTGCTTATTCCCATCTGATATCTCATGAGCACAGTGTTAACTAAGCAACTTGTGAGAAATCTGGACCTTACACCCCTAGCAAAACTGGCCCACTAAGTTCTTTTTATAGTATCTTAAAGCTTTTCTATTCTACAATTTGAAACTCTTTTACATTGCTTCCACAAACTATTTCCAAAGGTTTACAAACTACACAGTAACAACCCCACTTTTAATTCCAATTTCTAGATTAGTGACTGTTCTAATGCTGTGACAAAATACCTGACAGAAGTAACTTAAGAGAAGAAAGAGTCTAAGTCTAACTCATAGATGCAGAGAAGTTAGCTCTGTCAGGATAGGGAGGGAATGCCCAGGAATGGCTCTGACCATGGTGGAGGGACATAAATAAGACTGTCATTCCTCACATCATGATCAGCCAGGAAGCAGATAGGTCTGGCTGGACTCAGAAGTGTCTATAACCCTCAAAGCCCTGCTTCTAGTGACTTGTCTCTACCAGATAGACTCAACATTCCATGGCCACCCTAAGTAGTGCCATCAGCTGGGGACCAAGTGTTCAAACATAAGTTTTGGGGGGAACATTTCACATTCAAATCATAGCTGATTGTCAAGCACTAAAGTATGATTCTTCAAACTATTCTCCATCTCCAGATTCTCAGACTGAAAGTGAAATTACTGTAGATATTTCAGAAGCCAAAAATTCACAAAGTATTTTCTTCGGGAATAAAGTGAAGATAATTCTTTTACCAAAGTTCCCAAAACTGCTCCTTCCATTGTGATGCTATGAAAAGAATTTACTGTGGTTGAGAAGATAGACATGCAGATAAGTTATAGAAAATGGGGGCTAAACTATGACTGAGAATGGGGAATGGATTTTCCCCAATGCAAAAGGGGGAGCTTGTGACTGCAGGGAAGAGGAGTGCAACTTATAAAAAGTGTAACCACCAATTATCAATATTCCACTTGTCAATACTAGAGAGAGAGAATAGAGAACAGAGAACTGTTATGAAAGCAGTTTGAAGTTTTGGAGCACATTGGCCTTGGGAATGGAAAGTGGTCAGTTTGCTAGAAGAGCTAAGTTAAATATCCCTTAGCCAAACCATTTTAGAACAGAAATCTTTCAGACCAGACTTGGAATATTTACATCAACACAGTGAACTATCTTGGAGGTATTAAGCAAATATAAATAGGCAATTTATTTATGTTGCATTGCACATAACCCTAAAGAAACTTCATGCAGTATTTTATTCCTACAACTCATCATGTGAGGTGATATGTGCATTTTTCATTTGTGGTATTGTGTTGATGGTTCAAAAGATTTGGAGTTTGCATGTTTGGGATTTTAATATTTAAATTAGAGATGCTCAATCCATACCATATTCTTTAAATCAGCCATAATCTTAGGCAGATTATTTTCTGCAGGTATAAGAATGAGACCCTGGGAATTCTCTGCCATATCTAGCAATAATTGACCATTATAAGTAAGGCTTAGAATTTATCTGTTGCTAAAACTCCCTTAAAATTTAATTTCCAATTTATAATGTCTGTAAATTTCATTGCACTAATTAACTTAGGCTAGAGACATTTAGTCTCTATGTAGAATGCCCTTTGCAAGTTCAGTGCTGCAGATCTCAGTTCTGTGTCCTTTAAGGTACATGAGCTCTATCTTGACTTAGGACAATTCCAACCCACAGTCTGGGATGGGAGCCTTCACTCTACTGCTACTTTAATTCACTACATAGTAGCTGGTGACATATAGTTACCACTTATTATATGAAGTCACTGTTCTAAATGCTTCACATAAATTAACCTACTTTTCACAACCTATGACTAGAGACTATTGTTCCCACTTGAAAGAACTGATGCATGCATTAATTACATGACCTTCCCAAGGTCACTCAGCTAGTAAATAGCCAATCTAGGTTACAAAGTGAGGAACCTGAGTTCCCCCCCACACATACTCTTAGCTCTAGTATTGCTCTCTGTCTGCATGTTTCCCAAGAGAACAATGACTCTGTCCACCAGAAGGGTCTTGAGGAGCTGAAATTGTAACAGATGAGCTGAGAGTTAGAATTTAGATAACGCCCAGCAAAAATTCCAATGCACCCCAAAGTTTAAAGAGTACCCAAGTTCTTGTCTACAAAGTTCAAGAAGTAAAATCATAGACAACAAGATAGTAAGGTATAGTGAGAGATTTTATTATTTAAGGGAACATGGAGAGTTAGAGTTCTCCAGCCACAGGTGTGGGGAAAACACGTTTCAGAGAGTTTAACAGAATTTATGCTGTTCAGCTAAACAAGCAGAAGAAAAGATAACAGAGGGCTCCCATCATGAGAAGGAGAGGTTCATGAGGGAAAAAATCTGGAGCCTTTCCCCACACCATTAGCTGGGGTGGGGTAGGCCTTACCTTACTAAGGCCAGGAGATTCAGAAGTCTTTCTGCTAGCCTGGAATGTGGGGAGAGAGGGCCAAGACAAAAGTCCTTGGGAATTAAAGTTCCCTCAGGATAGTCAGAGAGACAGCTGATTGGTTCATACCTGACCAATCAGTTTTAGCCCCTAGGTTGTAGCTCTAGCTAGATACCTCCCACTCAAAGGAAGGGTGTCTCTAGAACTGCCTGTCTCGTCACAAGATGATTGGGCTTTTTCTAAACCAAATTTGTTTCCTATGTTTCTCTCACCTGTACCTCCTAGTTTTAATTGCTTGGGTTTAATCATTTTGGACTGCAAGCTGTGACCAGAACAGACCTGTGTTCCCTTTTTATCCTAAAACAATACAGTTTCACCTTAATCTTGACTTTTGTCCCATAGGTTAATATTTATAGAAGTGGATAACTCTTTTCAATCTTCTTAACTTTTATATTTCAAATCTGAAGCTATAACCTACCCAGCACATCTGCTAGCTGTCATTATAGCTAAGTGAATTTATCTTGATGTTTGATTATCCTATAATTAATCATTGTCTTTTTGTCTTTTCCTTCTATTTACCTACAGCACCGCCACATGTAGGAGCAGAACATTTGCAACATCACCATGAGCAACACATCTCTGTGATGAATCCTATTGTGATGGTTTGATTCAGGTGTCCTCCATAAACATATGTGTTCTGATGTCAATCTCGGAGTTAGAACCTTGGAGATGTGTTGTTGGGGGCAGGCTTATGGGTGTTATAGCCAGCTTCCCCTTGCCAGTGTTTGGCACACTCTCCTGCTGCTATTCTCCAACTGATGTTGGCCAAGGGGTGACATCCAGCCTCTGCTCACTGCCATCATTTTCCCAGCCATGATGGAGCTTCCCCTCAAGTCTGTAAGCTTGCTTTTGGTCAGGTTCTTTCTGCCAACAACACCAAGTGTTGGGAAACATTAGCAGGATTGATATTAAGGGAATCACACTAGCATAGGACTCTAGACATATTTCTGGCTTGAGGAAAGGCAACATGCAACACAAATGCATCATTAAAGATCTAACTTGTTTTTATCTTATATTCTGGCTTTGAAAGTGCTGGTTTCATGCCTGGTATCCACTGGGTGATGTTTGCTTTTGCCATGAAGCAAAATGACTTTTGCAAGGACTGGGAACTGGCTCAGTGAATAAAAAACTCACTGCACAAGTATGAATATCAAAGCCCAGAACCCTAGCACCCATGTAAAATGCTGGATGATGTGGTAGGTCCAGAGTTTTAATTCCAGCTATGCATATAGTGAGATGGGAGGAGGGGAAAAGTAAAATCCACTGAAAACTCAGGGCTAGCTATCCTGGTGAAAAGCAGCCTGAACTGTCTAAACTGAGATGGAATATGGAGACTGACACACAAAACATGGGCTCTGACCTCCACATGTGCATCACACAAGAACCACGTGTGTCGTACAAACACAACCCTAAATAAATGGCAGCTCCAGGTCTCATAAGTTTGCTCTGCACCATCCAAAGATCAAGAAAAAGAAAGCATGTCTTCCAAGGCACAGAAGTGTCTTCTGTGCATAGTCCCTGCAAAGTCCTAACACACACACACACACACACACACACACACACACACACACACACACACACCACTCCAAATCATAACATGTCTCTCTCCAAATAAAATATTTAAAAAAGAAACTCTCAGAAAAGTAAAACTCAATATTAATCCCTAAATAAGGAAAACAATTCCAGTCACACAAGCTCAAAGCAAGAATATTGACAAGCCTTTCTGAAAGCTCTCATAGATTGTTGAACTCTAGAAAACAAAACTTGAAACCTCAAGAGAGTTGTTGTAACTTACAATTCTAAGAGGCCTTATCTAGTTCTAGTGTTCTGGGAATGTTATATATATACTTGCTTAGAGTTATTTCTTGTCTAATTAAGAGCAAGCAGCAAGCATTATATGGAACTCCCCAAAGATATTTTTAATGTATAAACAAGATTATGCATGAAAGGTTCACCTATACATTTTGAACTACTCTCCATAAATCTGAATTAAATCTGAACTAAAAAGTTAATACTCTGACCTGTCTTTCCTATTTAAGCAATAGGTTATCTACTCATTAGTCTTTCAAGGTCTTCCCACTATGGGAGGTGAATTTTTTTAAACCTATGTTATTTCAAGTAGAATATAATGCTAATTATATTTTCATCTTTATCTAGAAATAATAGCACTATCTAATCTGAGGAAATGAAAAGCAATCATATAAAGCTTACAAGAAAAAAAATCTTGTGTATGTGATGTGTATGGTGTGTGTTTAAAATATCTCTTCAATTTAAAAAAATCTCCAGCTGAGTCTTTGGACCAAATAATGAACAGAGCTGCATTTAAAACTCAGAATTGACTACCTTTGAGATTTAATCCTAGAGTTGATGTTCAGTTTCTCAAGTCAGTTTGAGTAACTAATTTTAGTTTAATAAAAGGTATCAAAAATACAAAATGAATAGTTAAACTTTTAAAGAAGTGTTTTCCAGATGCATAATCTCTGCATTAAAAATGCATTATAGGGCTGGAGAGATGGCTCAGCGGTTAAGGCACTTGCTTCCAGTGCCTAAGGCCATGGGTTCAAGTCCCCAGGACCCACATAAGCCAGACCCACAGGGTGGTGGCCCTGGTGCGCTCTCTCTCTCTCTCTCTCTCTCTCTCTCTCTCTCTCTCTCTCTCTCTCTCTCTCTATCTATCTCCCTGCTTGAAAATGAATAAATAAAATATTTTTTTAAAAATGCATTATAAATCCTTTTAAATTAGAATACTCTTTTAAGGTTTGTGGGCTTCCAGTGACAGTGCAAAGCTTTTAAAATATGAGCATCCTTGACTCTTAGAAATCTGTTTGGAGAAGTCATATCAGAGAACAAATTCATCAGGCAGGGTCAGAACACCTGGCAGTGAAGTTTATTATGTGTCTGAATTTTACCAAGGAGCTACAAAAAGAAGTTAGAATCATTTATAGAAAGAAAATGGTTAAAAATAGCTTTGTTTTAAAAATGCAAAGAAAACAATTTTTGAATCATGAAAATTCAAGACTCAAAATATGAACAGACATTGGTTCCTCCCCACACTGAGCTGTTGATCAAAGAGAACCACAAGGTCCCTAAAACAAGATAGGATTCTGTCAAAGCTCTGGAATACCCACCTCAGGCCAAAGGTAAGATCCTATTGCTGACAAAAACAGGGTAAGTCATCGCATAACATGCAAAGTCCCTGAGAGATCCAGAATGGTAACCAGCCACCAGATAGTAGCATGTGCAGTCCTGGAAGGAGCTACATAAGCGGCCAGGGGAAATTTGCCAATGATATTTGGAGAAAGCAGAGACCACTGATATATAATGCAGACTGTTGACATGAGAAGGCTGAACTCACTGCCTCCTGGGAGAGATCTGTTAGCCAAGAAGTGATCACTTGGACAATAGAGGCAACAAAACCTGGTGGTGGAGTAATCAACAGCTTTCAAATTGGCCAAGAAATCCAATCAGTGTCAAGGAGCCCTTAACTGGAATTGGGACTCAGGGCAAAATCTTATGGGAACCAAAAACTTGGGCCCCAAGGAGAAACTCCCATTTTACTAGAGAACTACAGAGAGGCTAATCCCAATAGAATATCGCCAAATTAGAAATGTGTGTTGCATTTAACCTATACTGATCTCACTCTCCGATGGAGATTCTGTTTGGATTTTCAGAAGGCATTGAGAGAGTCATGGTCATCCCAACTCCACCAATGAGCTAAAGGCAGAGGGCTGACATCCTGGCAAGAGATGAACCACCTTAGGTCTATATTGTAGGTACTAAATGAAACCTCTGAGAGAGTGATAGGATAGCAAGAGACCTATAACCACAGCTAATCAGTCAACCCAGGATAAGTCAGCGAGACTGACACCAACAATTTCCAACACGACCTAAAGCAGAAGTACAGAGGCCCTTATGATCTTAACAATAAAGCAGACTTAAAACTCACCCACCATGACTCAGAAAGAGTGTAAGAGCCATGGTGGGGTAGAATATCCAGAGACATTGCCCCCCTCAACAACAACACACAAAGGTGGGGGGGAACCTGGCTGCCTCCTGTGCTACCCATACCCACTAACTCATGGACTGATCCAGTATGCCCACCAAGGAGGATACCCAGTGCATTGGAGACAGGGAGGAGCGAAATGGGGATACCAACATAATATTTGGTAATAAATGTATCTAATTTTGGACAATAAAGATATCAATTAAAAATAAAAGTAAATTATGAGCAGAGGGTAAACTCTAAGTATAGCACGTATCAAAGTCAGAAATCTTTCATGAGAACACAACAGAGAAATCAAGGTGTACTAAGATGTAGTTCAGTGACAGGATCCTAGCATTCACCAGGCCCCAGGCGAAAGGGGAGGAAGAGCCTAGTTTCCCAGGGATGAAGTTAGTGCAGCTTAAGGATACTCCTTTTGTATGACACCCTACTGAATTCTGGGCAAGAAACCAACATTGCATTCATATGATTCCTGACCTTTACAGACTTTTAAAATATAAGATGTTTTAAGAAAAGTTAACTCATACTTTTGTTCCTTCCTCATTCCCCCCATCACTAGCTCCCTCTTGTCTAGTAATCCTGTTATACTTTTGACCCCAAATGGTTATATTCAGCTTATCCATGAATGATATATAAATAAATGAATCCATATAGAATTTTCTAAATTTGACAATTCCAGATAATGCATACAGTATGGAAATGATGATGTAAGAGGTTGTCAGAGTCTTTCCTTTATTATCAGTTATAAAATAAGTGCACGATTCTGCTTCTGGTCATGGCAGACTACTTGGATTCAAGGCTTACTATCCATTAAAAACAGCCATATTATTGAACAAATTATACAAAATAACTGTTCTCAGGCATCAAGCCACAGATAGGACTGTGATTCTCTAGAGCAAGGGAGCACATGGTTAAATTCCATATTTACCCTGACTTTCAGGGGAGTAGTTTTCCATAAAGCCCCAGCAGAAAGCAATAACCCTACAGAGACTGGAGGCAAGCTGCTGAAATGGTTGGAATTTCCCAAGTAGGACTCATAAAGAAGCTGCATAAAGAAATAAACACAGGCTTTTCTTCCAGGATGTGGAGGATGCTGGGCTGCACGTGTGCAAAGTGAACTCTGTAAGATCTGGCAGAAAGTGGTGGTTCTGGAGTCAAAAGCTGAGTTGATGTACTAAGATGCTGGGAGACTTTGGAGTTCTGAGACATGGAGTGTAGAGACCTTGGTCACCCGATTTGAGACATTGAACAACTTGTGAAGGATAAGACCATGACAGAAGACACAGCAAAGGAGCAGAATGGGAATATCTGGCCTCATCCCACATGGGTATTGAGCAGAAAAGCGACAAAGTGAAGTGTGAACATCTCAGGAGGTTGGCAAAGCACAGAGAAGAGACAGAATTCCTGAGAGGCCTCAGTCATGATGGGTCAGCAGAGCCAGGCTTGGATACCAGAAGGAGATTAAGACAGGGATGCTGGGAACAGGACAGAATTCTGCTGCCTGAGGCCCACGACAGATAATGAAACAAATCCAGATAGAAAATCAAGATCCCAGGCAGAGAACGTGAGCATGTGGATAGGCTGACTAAGTACAAGCAAGAGGCAAATTTTAGAAACAGAGCTGGTTTAGTAATTTCTCCATCCACCCAATCAGAGTTCATGCAGGGTTGTAGGCAGGACTGACATGGAAGACTGTCTGCTAAATTGTTCCAAGTATAAGAATCTGAATAATGGTGGAAGAGGGGGAAACCATACAGTGGAGAAAGGAAAACAGTGACTGTAAATCAGAATTCAAAGTAAATAACAACCACCAAATCTCAACAGGAGGCCTGGATGGAGAAGGAGCAATGTAAGCCCATGATGAAGCTCCTCTCACAGACAGCAGGCCAGAACAAGGAAGGCAACATGTCTCCACCTCAAAATTGCCATGAGATCCATCTGTCTCCTTCCTGCTGCTTTACATGCACGACCTGGTTCCTAATTAGGACTGTGTTACTCACTAACCAGGGTAACAGTGACCATTCCACATTTCCAAAATGACAAGCAAGAACAGATGTGAAACAATGGAGTTACTTCCCCAACTAGCATTGACACTGAAGGTTGCAGCTGTTAACACAGGTCTAGGAGGAGTCAACGTGCAAAGGGAAGATTTTGACCACACAGAGTGGTCTATAGGCCTACTGCACTGAATGGCTTTGAAGTGCTGGGGAATCAAGCATTGGGGATCTGCTCAGAACTCTTCAGACTAGAAATAACTTCTCCATTGCTAGTTACAACAGACGGGGCTTCTCAACAAAGGAAAGAATTAGCCGATGTTGGTAACCAGGAGTCCTGGGATGCAGAGCTGGCTGGTGGGTTCTAGCAGCAGCAGTATGGTTTTGTGCTTATTTCTGAAAAAAAAACACTAGTTACTGGGTATGGTGGTGCAGGCCTAAAATTCCAGTGACTGAGGATGTTGACCAAGGTCAGCTTGAGATCCAGTGTTTATCAGGCCAGTCTGGACAATTTAGTGAGACCCTGTATCAAAATAAAGACTAAAAAGAGTTCTGGATGGGGCTTACAGATAGATTGCAAGGACCTAGGCTCAATCTTCAAAACTGAAAGAAAATAATTATGAAACATGAATAGATATAATTATGAATAATTATAAGTGAAATTACTGCAGTTCAGAACACAAATGATAACTTTACATCATTAAGGTGGTTGTATATATCTTAAATACATGCAAAATACAATAGTGTTTTCTCATTTATACTTCTAGCTGCACTTGCTGCCTGATTTAAAATTTTATACCCAGATTTTTATTACATTTTAATAATTTATATTATTAATCTCTTAAAAATTTGCTGCAATATTTATATTTCTATTATGTTTGGGATCATTATAATTACTTATATTTTTCATTAAACTGATCCTATGACTCATTACCAGGACCTCTCTAATATAGCTCCATCATTCTCAAAGGGATTTTTTTAATTAACTCATCTCTTTGTCAGAGATTATCTCTGAGTAATATAATCAGGAACGGAACTTGGGAAGTCCATCTTATGAGTTATGCATGTCGGAGAATGACTCTCTTTTGACACTGCACCAAAAAAGGCCATACACCTACACAGGGGACCTTTATGCACAACATTGTCTTTGTCTCAGGACCACTTTAAATATTGTCACTGGCTTTGCCATCCAGCTACAGATTAGATAGATAGATAGATAGATAGATAGATAGATAGATAGATAGATAGATAGATAGATAGATAGATAGACAAACAGAGATATATATCCTAGACACACTGAACTTTTTCTACACAAATAAATCTGATTTTTCTTACTTGAGTGTTTGTAGAATAGTTTTTATTTATCCTTTGAAATTCAGATACCTCAGCAGTATGTGTCTAAATATTGGCTTCATTTCATTAATGCTGCCTGCTTCTCAGTGAGACCCTTCATTCCGCAGACTCATCACTTTCTTCACTTTGGAAAGTTTTCTATAGACACAACTTTGATGAATGATTTTTTTTTTCAACATTTGTTCTGCTGTGTGTTCATGTGACTGCTGTGTGGGATCTCCTTATCTTTCATTTTTCATCTTCACTGTCATCCTCTTCACATCTTAATCCTTTGTCCTGTATCCTAGAAAAGCTTTCCTAATATGCGCCTCACATCACCGATCTTTTCTGTGGTGTCAGTCATTTATCATTATTCTTTCCAGTGCATGCTGTAATTCTCAGCTGGCAATTGCTAGCCTCAGCCTGATATTTACTTATCTTGTCTGGCTCTGTTTTCATCTCTGGTACCTTATTTCCTTGTTAAACTCTTTGTACTAGTTGTAGTGTTTACTTTTGAATTATTGAAATTATAAAAGAACAGATATAAATCTTTGCCTGTGGTCTACAATGCATGTGAATGTCCTTCTGCAATGCCACAAAATCCATTTATATGTTCACATATATATGTATAGATATATATATATATAATATATTTTAATATATATATATTGTGTGTGAAAGCATATATGAACGAGAACCATAATGGGCCTGTTTCAGTCATGATTACCGTAAAAGCCACCCGTGTAGTCTTAAAATTCCCTCAAACATTAATTTGGGAGGCTTAGTAGATCTGTATATCTTCTAATATTCTAATATTCTGTCACTTATCTAGTGTCTCTGCCGCATTAAGGAAGAAGCTGCTGTTCTCCTACATAGTCACCAAATATGGAAGTAGACACATGTTTCAGTACAATCTGTGAAGAAAACAAAAAATGGCAATAATAAAGCTAACACTGGGGAGCTACAGTGCAATGCCTGAAAGTGTGACTCAGCAGAGTTTTCCATTGGTGGAGCTCAGAGCCAGCTGATGATGGAGAGACAGTTCCAGGTGCCCTTCTCTTGTGATAACAACTATGACAATGACAAGAGGTGATAATAGAGGTGATGATTTATGGCAGGATATAGTTGGTCCTTGCACTCTGGTCTCAGTGTATATAACATACTCTCTAGTCTCTGCCAAATATAATGAAAATATACAGTCATTTTTCAGGTTCTTCACCCAGTTTTTATTTCTATGAATTCAGCCATTATATAAAATATTGTGACAAAGTAGATCATCTAAAAGGTGGCCAAGAATAACTCCTACCTACAAAGAACACAGCATAGAAGCTAAAAAATACCTGGCATTACTTTTCAGTTATTTAAGGGTTTAAATAATTCTTTCCTTAATTGACCAATTTGTATTAAATTCTCTAAATTGCATCTCAAACCTCTGCTAGCATAATCACAATTTTGTCACAACTATTCACATTATCTTTCTACATTTTCTCAGCTAATGCTTATCTAATATTCCACAACTCATAACTCATGCATTATTATATACATGCATTTATAAGCATATACACACATATCTCCAATTACATTTAAAAAGATACTATCAAAAATTTGCAATGCTCAATTTTAAGTGTGTTTTATACATACAGGCAAAGACTTTCTAATCAATTATAATTTGCAAACCAAATTCCTTTACCAATATTTATCTAAGATGTATTTTCTGAATGACTCTTAACTAACAGAGTCTAGGCAAGAAAAAGACAGAAACAGTCCCCAGTTCATGATGAGTGACTTAGTCTCCTTATTCTCAATGGTTATATCCACTTTATATTGAAACTTGAAATATTTAAGAATGCTCCTACATTTCCTGAATGTTAAAAATGACAACAGCTGGCTAACTGGCTATGAGGTCTGCTCAGAGGCAGGGAACCCTTGACTGGTATGGTGATCCAAGGCAACCTTGAATGGAGACCAAAAACCCCATCTCCAAGGGGGAAGTCCTCACCATACATCTGCAGAATGACTATAACCTTCAAATACTCACCAAAATAGCAATAGTTGTCTCAATTAACCAATAATGATCTCACTCTCTGCTAGAGATTCTGTTTGTAGTTTTCAGAAATCAACAAGAATTGTGGACAACCACACAGTGGACCTGAGTTGATGGGAGGCACTCAAGCAGGAGACGAACCACCTCAAACTCACTATTTAAAGCCTTAACACAACCTCTAAGGAACTGATGGGATGAACAAAAGAGATATTCCCACTGCAAGGCAGAGATCCTATGGAAGGATAAGGAAGAGAGAGACACCAAGGGTGCCCAAAACACAAATACAGAGACTCTTAGAAACCTAATAATTATGCAAAACTTAAACTCACCCACCATGACTCAGGGAAATTTGAAGAAGAGGTGGCAGAAAGAATGTAAAAGCTATGATGGAGAGAATATCTAATGCATAAAAGTCATCCTGGTTTAATGGTTTTCTCTAATAGCTTATGATACTGAGCATATTATTTTGTTAATATACATATATTTTATTCCAATAAAAAAGTTTAAAATGGCAGTAGTTTTACCTTAGCTTTATTTCTAATGGATTATCAGTTCCCATTCCCCCAGGCCTTGGAACCACCTATGACTGGTACCTGACTTCCTCTTCACCCTCAGGCCATTCTTACCAACTCCTCTCCAGTGGAGTCAAAACAACATACAAAGGGGAGTGGAACCAGGTTGACGCCTAGGCTAACCAAAACCCCCTACCCCATGGACTGATCCAGACTACCCACAGAGGAGGAGATCCAGCTGATTGGGGACAGGGAAGAGGGAAATTGGTGAAATGGAGATACCAACTCATTATTTGCTCATTCAATGTATCTAATTATGGAAAATAAATAAATAAATAAAAACACTGGCTTGATTACATTGGGCATCACTTTATCATTTCTTCTTGTATTCCTAGATTTTCTTGACTCCTAGAGGTGGATTTTCTAAGGCTCCCTCATTTTTCTACCCTGCACCATCGCTTATTACCTTATTGGTGTCTTGCTATATTTTTCACAGTTGGATTACCATATATTTACTTCTTATGGTGGGTCGGCATTTACGTGAGTGGAGTTTGTGGATAGAAAAATTGTTGCAGCTGTCACAATTATATTTTGTCATGCTTAAGGCTGTCAGTAAAAATATCATGTTAGCTATAGATGTTGAAATGTTCAGTAAGGTTTTTTTTTTCCCCCTTTTGATTCACTGTGGTCATCTACCATAGTGACTTGGTGTGGTTAGCCCAGGGTAGCTATTTGGAACATAAACCATTGTCCTCTGGAAGCTTTGATAGTTCCTACCTACCTATGCTTCCCTCACACTGAGGCTGAAATGCAATCGTTCTATAGCAGAATTGTTCTATCACTTATGATGAAGTGGTCTATTATGGAATATGACAGAACAAATGAGAAAATCCTTATAGGCAGAGTTATAGACAGCTATAATCTTAAGAGACTTCCCAAACACTTCCAAACGACCCATTGTTTGTTCTTTTAAACTCTGTAGTGTTGACATCTTCCAGTAAGTAGAACAATGAAATTTATCCTTTGTGTGAAAATTAGAACATAGTATGGTAATTTTAGAGTTGTTTCAGGATCTCACATAGGCAAATGCCCCCTACACACACACAAACACACACACATACCACCTCAGATACATGAAAATAACACTTAAAATTCTTCACCTTTCCTTCTTTTTGTGGCTGAAATCCAGTCTTGAGTAACTTGCATACTATCAACTAAGAGAATAAAAAGGCATGTTATATCAAGGTAAATATAGATAGATGTCACATATAGCCTCATATCTAAGTATATTAAAATTCAGCTGATCATATCCCTGTGATGAGACAGAAGACGTGGAAAATATTTGCAAATCATGATATGGATACTCTTATGACTATTTTTTTTAATTTATTGTCCATAATGAGTTACAACATTTAGTGGGCAAACAATGAGTTGTTATCCCCAATTCCCCGCTGCCCTACCCTCCCCCCTCCACTGGATAACCTCCTCCATGGGTCGTCTGGATCAGTCCTTGTGACAGGGGACCATGGATAGCCTAGTATTCAGCCAGGTTATTCCTGGCCATGCCTCTGGATA
>PVHP010016803.1:0-35321 GCA_004024765.1 Zapus hudsonius | reverse complement strand
ACACCCCACAATCCTCCTAGATACTCTGCCATCTCTAGATTACTGGAAATGCTCTGCATGGAAATGACATGTAAATACTTAACGTAATGACATGAAAAGGCCATGGAAACACATGCTATACTACACGGCTTATGGAATCCTGACAAGAACAAAAGAGTCTACATCTTTCAAGTGCAGACACATCATTTTCTGAATAATTTTGATCCGCAGTTGGTTTAACAGAGCCAGCAGGCACGGAGGCTATTTTGAGTCAGTAAGATCTATAGCACCTCTCTTTTTTACCCCCAATGACACCTAACTTTGTCTTCTTTTCTCTGGGCCAATCAGTCTCACACAGATCTAGTTTTCATCCTGGGTGCTCATTCTGTTCCCCCCAGGGTCCCTGTCACTTCCTGCAGTTGCTTTTCCAGAGGACCTGGCATGCTGCCCTTCCACACGGAGCCTGGATCTCTTGGGAAGGGAGACTGGGACACATTTCTAGCTACTTGAGTGTCTTACTTCAAATCTACTGTGCAGTTTCAAAGCCAGTTCTCTCAGACCCATGTGTTAAAAGGTCCGAATGCTTAACAAGAGGAAGACTGTCTGGAGACCCAACAAGAAAGCCCCTGTGTGTTAGTTTCTCATCATTTTGCTAACTTACATAGAAAGCCAACTTAAAGGGAGAATTTGCTTGGCCTTGTGGTGTGATGGGTTTCAGGCCATCATGGTGGTGGGGGAGGTGAGGTGGAACAGCAGGTCACATCATGGCATCCGAGGGTAGAAAAAGTAACTACACCCTGCCCTTTTCTTTTAAATCTTGGAACCATATTAATCATTTGAGACGTTGCAGGCCACATTCAGGGTGGGTCTTCCCCAGTCTTGCAGTTACCTTCTCAATGATGTACAATCACGTGACCAAAGGCAGCTTGTAGGAGGAAAGAGGCTTATAAATTCTAGGGACACACCGTCCAGGGCAGAAGAAGCTGGCTCACTTCCATAGATCCAAGCAGAGAGACATCATCAAAGAGCCAGCAAACACCCTCACCAGCAAGTCCAAACAGCCAGAGCTCCAAACTGTTCTGCACACCTTAGGGCTGGACTCCAAGATCCACCCCAGTGACATGACCCCTGTAGCAGGGATCTGCCTGCTAAGGGCTCAAGTTGCAAGCTCAATTTTCATAAAACACCTGAGTCTATGGAGCCATACATTCAAGCTAGCACACCCCACAAGGTAATCCTTCTGGAAATGCTAATGCTAGCACACACACACACACACACACACACACACACACACACACACACACACACAAGATCTCCTAGGTATCTTTCAGTCCAATCATGTTGAAAATCAAGATTACCTATGACACCCTAACTAAAAACCAGCTCTGTGGCCATCAGTTCCAAGAGCTCTCTTTCTATCACTGTGACCATCCTATGTAGAACTTTTGTTAAAACCCCTATGACCTAGTCATGCTGCACCACATAGGGAGAAGGTCCAACCTTCTTTTACCATAGCACCTATAAAACCTGCCTGAAGCCCACCGTTGTGAGGACAACCTTGGTCTCTGTTCTCTCGCCCTGTTTGGTTTTGACCAACGGAAGAGTAAGCTGTTTCTGCCTGTGCTTACACACAGTTAGCATCAGGAGGGTAGGGATGACGTTTCCAGCATGCTTCTACTGGTAGGATCACCAGACTCACATCAGTAAAAGCACAGAAGGAAAGAATGATACAAAGAGACCCAAAACTCAAAATCTTCTTCAAGCTGACCGACCCACTTTTAACGCTTGGGACTATTGTCAGGAGACATCCTCCTGCACTTCCAGTTGTCTAATTTATTTAGATGCTCACATGTGTCTTGTGTGTAGTAGCAATTCAATACCCACTAACCCATCATGAGTAAATGCAGCCCTCAGGACATATTTACTGTAAAGAGGGTCCCAAGCCCTGTGGTCCTATCCAATGAAAGCTAGAGTGCTTGCCTGTTTATTGTATACTTTGTTCAGAAAAATTCCCTTTCAACATTCATGCATGCCTGGAATTTTTCTCAGTCAAGTACATGAATGATATTTAAGGCCATTTTTAGAAGCAGTATTTGTCTATTATCATGCTGAAAGTTCTGTGACTGGAAATTGAACCCCCACATCTTCAGGTTCGTGCAGCACACTTAACCTTACACGGGAGCAGGACCAGGGCAGTAGCAAGGTAGAGCAGAGAACAACACAGAGTTTTAGGAAAGAAACAGCATCCAGGAGGAACAGGACAGCAGCCGTGCATGGAAGAGCCAGCTGGAATCACGCCTGTATTCCTGAGTGTAGGAAGGGAAGCTGGAAGGACAGTGGGGATCAGGCGATCACAGCTGCTCATGGGAGGTCCACTCTGCTCTGCTTTGTGCATCATCCTTCATTTGCTGAACCTGGGCCATCAGATATGAGATTAGAAAGTGGCTCCTTTGTCCAGTCAGCTTCTGTCTACACAAGGCATGGTGCTATCAGACATCCTCTTAGAGAAGAGAACAAGAGACTGTCTTTTTCTTCCACATGCTATGTTTCCAAGAGGAACATTCTACCCAGAAAACACCACATAGGAGATACTGAAAATGGTGACAACGTCCCTTTCTTGGTGTGATTTTCATTAGCTTGGATATAGTACTGTAGTACTGTGTCCTCTACAATAATACAAAGTTCTTTAATTATATTCTGTTTTTTTGTTTATTTTATTTTATTTTATTTTTGAGAAACAAGGTCTTTCTACGTTGTCCTGGATTGGAACTCTGTGTAACCAAGGATGGTCATAAAGTGGTGATCTTCCTGCCTCTGGATCCTGCCTGCTGGAATTGCAGTCAGGCGATACCCTGCCCTGTAATCCTACTCACCAACTGTGAAATGACAATGTGTGAAGTTCGCAAATAAGTGTGTTACTCAGCTCTGGTTGTCATAACAAACAGTTTACACCATGACTGACTCAAACAGAAATTTATTTTCTCCTTGTTCTGGAGGCTGGAAGTGTGAGGTCACAGTGCCAGCCAACATGGTCACTTTCTAGTGAAGGCCTCCTCCCAGGTGGCTGCTTGCTCTCGTCTTAGGAGTTGTGTATGGGTAGAGAGCAAAAAAGAGGGGAAACCTCTGCTATCTTTTCTGGCAAAGATGCCTATTCCCTTCATGAGGGTCTTGCCTTCATCAAAGTGGCTCGGATCTTCAATGTCCTCCAAAGGAACACGTGTTAAATAATGGTCCCCAGAGTGGAACTATTGTCATGTGATGGGACCTTCAAGAGACTAGGCCTAGCAGGAAGTATTCAGGTCCTGGGAACATGTCCTTGAAGGGCATAGGGGACTTCAGCCCCTTGCTCTTCCTCCCCTTTTGGTTCATGACCATGAAGAGATCAGTTTTGCTCCCAGATTCCCATCTGCCATGATACAGTATTCCATATTCCACCACAGGACCCAAGCATCAGGGTCAAAGGATCAGAGCCTGAAGCCACCAAACTCTTAGTCAAACCTCTTATCTTTCTGAGAGGATGGTCTCTGGTGCTTGTCTTACTGACAGGTACAAAGAATTAGGGCCTTTTTGGGACAAAGTTAATCCACAACACAAAATATAGCTCTTACAGCAACAGGTAACAGTTAAATATTGGTGATCACAGATAAACATGAGAATTCCCAAGAAAAATGCATTATTTTAGTCTTTCATTGCCTACAGTTTCTGTGACCCCACTATTAATGAGATAGAAAGTTTAAAAACATTACACTGACCAACTGTAACAGCTGTGACAGGTGGTCAAGAGCCAGACATGGGGAGTATAGCATGTGTCTGCCTCATGGCAATTCTCTCTCTCTCTCTCTCTCTCTCTCTCTCTCTCTCTCTGTCTCTCTGGCTAGGGAAGGTATTTTGTGTCAAAGTTTTAAGATATAGTCCAGGGTTGAAGTGGGTGGGGCAATGGGAGCTCAAGCAGCTGATCACCTGTAAAACCATAGTAAGGAGCAGAGATAGATCAAAACAAGTCTTCAGCTCACTTCTCTCTCTCTCTCTCTCTCTCTCTCTCTCTCTCTCTCTCTTTCTCTTTTGGTTTCTCGAGGTAGGGTTTTGCTCTACCTCAGGCTGGCCTGGAATTCACTATGTAGTCTCAGGGTGGCCTTCAACTCATGCCAATTCTCCTATCTCTGCCTTTAGTCTGGGACTAAAGGTGTGTGCCACCATGACAGGCTTCACTTTTTATTTTATCCTTTCTAGAAACCAAGCACGTGGAATGCTGCATCCAGATCTAAGGTGGGCCTTCCCTTCTCAACTCAGATAATCTAAAAACTCCACAGACACAACTCTTTATTGTCCCCTATGTGATCCTAGATCCTGCTAAGTGGAGTTACTATTGACCATCACAAAGACTAATTTTCTATAAAAGATGTAATAATCCTTAGCATGTGCAAAATTAGACAAACACAGATTGTCTTTATTACATAAGTAAATTCATTGTAGGTGGAGATACCTACATCCCCCATCTAGTAATTAATTAGCAGATCAATTTGAATAGTGCTATCTATCAACTTTATGTAATTAACATTTACAGAATGCTCCAACAATAGCAGCATGCTCTTAGGGCCTTCTCCAAGACAGGCCACATTTTATCCAATTAATATTTCTTAAGACATTTGAAAGACTAGAAGCCAAAGAGATAAGCTCTCAGAACATAGTAGAATTTAGTTAGAAATCACGAGTGAAAGTCCTTGACTATCAGACTATTGAATAGCATGATTCTCTGTGACACATGAATTATAGGGTAATCCATGAAGATATTTCAAGATAAATTCTAAGGAGTTTGAACAAGTTACTATGAACACTCCTGAATCAAACTTGCAGGCTGCAGTAGGGTTTGTTTTTAGATACATATTTATAGAATTAAATGTATGTATTAGAAAATAACAGAGGGGCCAATTTAAATCCCCAACAGGCAAAACTAAATTTAAAAAAAAAAGCTAGAAAAAAAGCTAGAGGAGATTGGATTTTGAGATGGAAATTTGAAAACAATGAAAACAGTCAATAAAGCTAATATTGTGTTCTTTGAAAAGATCAGCGAAAGTGATGAACTTCAGGCCAGGCCAGGAGGGCAATAAACAAAACCAAGGATATGAGAATTGTAAATGTCAGTATTAAAGGAAGAAGCATCACCACATCATATCCCCTAAGTATTATGAGGTTAAGAAGGAATGCTGTAGGAAATGCATTTTGGTAATTGAAATTGAAGATTTCCTTGAAAGATTCAGACTACAAAATTCACACAAGGAAAACCAGACATCTCAATAGGCATTATATCCATCTAAAAATTGATTCAGGCGCTGGGCACATGTCTCAGTGCTTAAATTACTTGATGCATGAGCCTGGTGACCAGGCCTCACATAGGCCAGATGCAAAGTGACACACATAGCCATAATTCCAACATGCCTACAACAATGGGAGGCAGAACTAGAAGATTCTCAAAGCAGGTTGGCCAGATAGTCTGGCCTTCACAGTGAGAACAACACAACCAAAGAGATCCTGTCTCAAACAAAGGACCAATGCCTACAGATTTTTCCCTGACCTCCATATGTACACCAAGGCACAAACACACTCATACACATAGATCATACACACACATGCACATGTAATGTAATAAATAGATAATTGGATCAGCAGTTAATAACCTTTAAAATTAACAAAGTACTGAACCTTATTGCAATTCCCCAAACTGTGAACAAACAAAAAGCAAAGTGAATACCAATGTATATACCACCATCAGATGGGATTTATTTATACATATAAAGATGGAATGATATTTGAAAATCACAGAAGGTCATGTAATATTTTAACATCTGGAGAGTAGTTATGGAAACATATTAGTCAATTTAGGAAAATCATTCAAGACGAAATAACAACATCCTTGATAAAAACTCATAACACTTTAGGAATAGAAATAATTTACCACTCTATTGACCAAATGTGTCAAAGAGCCTGATGTTAATGTCATTAACTTTGGGAAACATAGTGCCCCCATAAGAAGTGGGACCAGCAAAGAATTCTCTTCCATAGCAGTCCTCTCAAAATCTTACTGAAGTCATAGAGTCAGAAAAATGAAATAAGTACATATAGTACATAATAGGAAAGGAAGAAATAAAATTGTCTCGATTCATAAATGACATTGTCTATGAAGGAAATTCTAAAACGTTCAGAGTAGGTAAGCCCTTCCTGTGCTAATAAAAATGTGGAAAGCAAGAATACATGATATATATCATCAAAATTTTTTTGATTCCTTTTCACTATGCCCACTATGAACATATTGAATATGAAAATGTTAAAAGCAATACTTTTTATAATATCAATAAAATCTTAAATACTAAAGAAACATTTCAACAGGATATGCAGTGGATTTTTATGTGGAAACCCTGAAGAAATACATTTAAGGGCAGTCCATGTTTATGGACTTCAAATTCAACACTGTTAAGATACTGTGCTGATTTTTCCTGAAGTGACCACAGGCTAAAGACAGTCACCAGCTCCATCCTAGAAGCTACTTGTATACATTCACAAAATGATTGGAAAGCTTAACTTATAAGTTAGCATACCTAGAAGCATTAACAGAATCCAGAAGAACAAAGTTGGAAGATTCATGAAAACCCATCTCAAGACTCAATGAGAGCAGACATAACAAAATAACATTGCAAGCATGGAAGAAAGACATATGGACAGAAGGACAAGAACCCAGGGGCTACTGACCTCTGGCCATGAGCAGATGATGGCCATAGAGTAATGAAAGCTGTTCAAGTAACAGTGAGGGAGCAACTGGAAGTGTTTATTCAAACCCCTACAATGAAAATATGCTTGGACACAGACATCACACCTCTCACCAAAGTACCCCAGAATGCACAATAGACACACATATAAACACAGCTATACAGTTCCAGAACACAGACATCCACAGAGAAAATCAGAGAAACCATGGGAAAAGACACTGTTTAAATAATGAATCAGTAAGGGAAAGATAGGAAAAGGTTGGTAAAAACATTTCTAATTAAAGCAAAAACAATTATTCTCAAATATTCACAAGCCTTAAAACATCAAATAAGATGAAAATGGAGGAAATATGTGAACAGGCACCTCACCCAAGAAGCCATACACAGAATATGCACATCTGAAAAAAAATCTTCTCTGGGAAAGGCTGGATAACAGTCCCAGTAAAAAAAGAACTTATAAAGATATGATACATAGTGCAGAATCATATGTGACATCCTGAAGCAGAAAAAATGATATCAGCTGCAAATATGGACATGTGAATACAGCACATATTCCAGTTAATAATAATCTTGAAATATTTTTTCATTGAGTGTAAGAATAAACCATATTAGTAACAGAGAACTTGGTGTGGGCCACTGGTGTTCATGGCTTGCCTTTATAATGTTAATACTTATCACAGTTCTATTCAATGGAAGTTATGAACATGACTGAATCAAGCTTTGAATCATTTATGCACAGTATGTACACTGTATGAAATGAAAGCAGCCTAAGTGAGATACCCAGCAGACTGATCATTACAGAATGGAAGATGGGTCAAGAGTAGAGAGAATCAGAGAAGATACTGGGATAATTTAGACATGGAGAAAAGAGATTAAAAAGCCATGGAAGAGAATCAGTTAATACCATAGTGCAGATGTGAAAACAGAAAATAGGAAAGAGATCAAACAATTGAATAACTAATCATTGATTAGTTTTCAACTTGGAGAACAAAATAAGACAATCGTCATAAGACTATATAGGTGAACAGAATGCATACAGTGTGAGGAAAACTGCTCCCAGAAGATCATAACCAAAGGCTCCAAACCAAAAGAAAATCATCAAAGCAGCCAGGGTGTGGAGAGCTGCTAGACGCAGAGGCCCAGAGGAGAATGGAAACAGATTCATCATCAGAAATCATGACAGCAAGAAGGCAGTGGGCTAACATATTAAAGTACTGAGAAGAAAACACAGTTAAAGAAATATTATATAAAAAGTGTAAAGCCTTTTGGAAGGGGAAGGGATGAGCAATTCATCACCTATACATGTCACAGCAAGAAACGCTCAAGGAAGTCCTTCAGGACACAGGAACGTGAGGGCTGTGAGACAGGAACATCCACAAAGGAAGGAAGGAAACTGGAAATTATAAGGATTTGGGTAAGTGGTTTAAAAAAAATCTAACAATAATTTTAATAAAATAATGATAGTGTAAGAGTATAGCTTATAACCTTAGAGGAAAAATTAAAATATATGACCAAAACGATATCAAAGGAAGTAGGAAATACATGAAAGCCTGCTCTTAAAACACTGATATATTCTACAAGTTGAGTGGTAGAGCAAATATAGACTATGGTAAACTCCATCCAGATAAAGTTCAAGATAATCACCAAAATATCAAAAGAATGTGGTGTTGCTATTAGTAACTCCAAAGATGGATAAAATCATAAAACATACTCCATCACCCTCCAAAAGTAGCAGAAAACAAGAACCGAATAGGAAGCATGAGGAAAACAGAAAAAGAAAAGTAAATAATAGACATGAGCCTGTTTTAATAATTGCGATCATTATGTGGTCTAACCTCATATCTAATGAGGTTTGTTATGTTTTTGTGGTCACTCACCAATGTGTTTGCACATTAATTATATACAATTTTACTTACTGATATTTCAATTAAATGAAAAATAAAGACACAAATAGGTTCAAAGAAGGAAAGTTTATTTATTTATTTTTAAATCTTTATCATGAATAAGTATATATATTGTATGAGAAAATCTTGTGAATGTGTCCCCATTTCCCTCCTCTCTGTTCCTACCCACTGGGGTACTTCCTCGGTGCACCAGAGGTAGCCAGTTTTCTTTTCTTTTTTTTTCTTCCCCCTTTGTGGATTGTTGCTGGGGGAGGGGGGCAATGTAAAAGAAGGAAAGTGTAAATACATTCCATGTTACTAGTAATCAGAGATGTTGGGCATTGCTTGTTGGCACTGCTAAATGGGACACAGAGGACAAAGGGTTAACGATGTTTGAACAGGTTTGAAACCCTGGTAATCCCGTAGGCATTTCACCAGCTCCATCATCAACCCTAAAACTCCCAACCCTGCCTAAGCAAGCCATAGGAACCCAGCATTCTCACCTCAGCATGACTGGCAATGGGTGTCAGACCCAAGTAACAAATTTCTCTGTTCCCATCCCCATGGACCATGGCTAGAATCACATATTTCCGCCACTCAGGCCCCCCCAATTATACAAATTAGGTATTTACAGGTTGTCTTCACTCACCTATCCCCTTGCAGAATACCCACTCACCACCCTGCTTGACCAATCCCCTTGCCCTCCCCTGCTCCTCATCCTCCTGGCTTCTTTTCTCCATAAATGTAAGCTCTCCCCATTCAACAAATGACACATGGATACACGATACACATCTGCTCACATCTGTGTCCCAAGGACATCCTCTTGTCCACCCCCAGCTCTGTGGAACCTCCCTGAGACAGTGAAGCAGCAGCCCATGGTGGCAGCTTCCAACCAGTTTTTCTCTCTGGTGGCTGATGTTGCCACCTGGAGGAGAAACAACAAGACTCACATGCCCCATCCACTTCAGATGAGGTGGGTCTCAAAGTCAAGCAAACCTACAGGGAGAACAAGAGCCTCTTTTCATGGCCAAGGACTCAATATATCAACAAGCATTAAAAATGTAAAAACAGCCTTCTAAAACCTAAGCCAAGGCAGCATGGAAGTGCATACTTGGTTCGCATGGAAACCTGCTCAGTACTTCCTGCTGGCAGGTACAGAGCACAGGCTGCATGGGGGATGGGCACATGGGTTTGGCCAATGCATCACTGGCCCTCAGGAACTGGCCCTACTTTCTGTATTCAGAACCCACTGAACACATGGGAGCCACTTCAATCAGTATATCCTACTGGTATTTTGACTATACATAAGAAGTTTTCAAAAATATAGAATAAAAATTAAAATGGTTACCGGAATTTGTGTAGAGATTGAAGAAATGTGGAGATGTTGATTTGAATTGGATAAGTGACCACAATGAATAATAATGTAGCCAATATTTCAAATTTGCTAAAAGAAGACATCTACATTCTCATTGCACAATAAGTTGGTGTGGTGATGGATATTTTAATGTTTGACTTAATTTTTGTAATGCATATATAAATCAAAGCATCACATTGCATAAAATAAATACACATTTCTTATATGTTTACTGAAACCAAATCAGTGTCCTTTAAAAGTAGAGTGAATATCAGAGAATAAAAGAAGGTCCTTAAAATAGAGGCTTCAGACATTACCCTTACAAATATAAACTAAAGATGAAGTTGACCCCAAAGCAAACGGCAGAATGGTAATGATGACAATCACAGTAGGAAAATGAATTAAAAGAAAAACTCTTGAGAAATACATGAACATAAAGCAGGCGCTCTGGGACTATGCAATGGATCAAGTTCTTTCCAGTGGGAATGAAAGGAAGAAGAGCCAAAGTGCACCGTCAGGGACATGAAATGGGCGAGAATCGTCAGAGCTCCTCCTTGTTGACACAGCAGAACACATGAGACAAAGTCTTCAGGAGAAAGAATTTACTTTGGTTCATGTGTTCAGAGATTTTATGGTATGTTCACTTGCCTATGATTCTTCTAGGCCAGGTGAAGTGAGACAGAAAAAGAAAAAGCTATGCTGGGGAGGAGAAGGTGGGAAGAGCAAAGTGACTCACTCTGTGGTCCGCAGGAAGGAGGAAGAGAGGAAAGTCACAGGTCTGGGGATATATATGCCCTCTGAAGGCATACCACCAGTGACCTACACCCCAATGCCCAGGCTCCATCTTTTGATACCCCATTTAGCTAGGGACTTATCCATTGGTGAAAATAGTACTTTTAGGGTTCAGCCTCCTCTTAGTAGTATCAACACCTGAGAACCAAGCCTTCAGACAGGTGAGGAATATTTTACACTCAAATCATAACAGGTATAGTTAACTAAAGTCTGTAGACAGTAAAAGTATCTTAAAGAATCAACACAGTTATAGTTAACATCTGTCGGTAGATATTATACCAGTCTTTAGATAATCAATAGGCATATATAACTGATAAAATTATAGCATAAACAATGTTTAACTTCTACATTTGACAACTCAGAGTAAAAGAAATGCCACGGAAGACAGGTTCACCAAACATCGTGGGGAGGCAATAAGTCTGTGGAAGAAACTTTGTTTGTACTCACAAACCTTTCTATGAAGAAAAATCCAGCAATGACAAAATAAGTAACAATGATAACTTTGTACAAAGTTTTTCATAAACTTAAAAAAAATGGAATGCTTCCCAACCTCCTGTACAGCTGGTATTTCTGAGTGTAAAAGAAGACAATGCAACAATAGAAAACTAGATAACAATGTCTCTAAAGGACATGAAATCAATACCTGTTCATCCCTCAAGTCTGCCTTGTGTTAAAAAATGATGCATTATCGCATAGGTTTATGCTGGAAACCGGAAGCTGCTTCAGTTTTTAAATTGAATCAATGTGATTTACCACGTTATAAAAACGAAACACCGAAACTTTATTTCAGTAGAAAAATAAAACTACCTCTCGACATTTAATATTAAAAACGAGAGCATACTCAGCACAACAGAGACATCAAATTCCGGAACTTGAAATGATTTCTGCAGAACTCTTACAGCTGACATCCTATTTCATGTTAAAGGAATGAAGGACCAGACATGCAGGTCAATGGTAGGCTGCTCATGCATGGACCATGGATGCAGACCTGGAGTAGATGACTTGTTGATCATATGAAAAGCCCTGAGATTCATCCTCAGTATCCTAAGGAAAAAAAATGATTAATTGTAGTTTTCTGAATTCATTCAGAAGACTATACTTTCAGGGATAATTTGTAAAGTTCATTACAAAATTCAATGAGTTTCATCACTTTAATTCAAAATTAAAGATTTTAGACAATGTAATAAGAAAAGAAAAAATAAACATCCATGTAAGAAGGAATGAAACCATCTAATCTCAAATGGCATAATCATCAATGTAGAACCATGACAGAATCTCTACAAACTTAGTAGGACTAATGTTAGCTTATCAAGGCAATAGCATAATTTTAAAATATACAAAAGCAAATTGTGATATATATATCATATAATACACACACATATATATCCAACTCTTAAAAGTGAAAATGTCAAAAGAAGTACTTATAACATCATAAAATATCTTAAAAATATAAAATATTGAGGGAGAAAATTTTGAAACATTTTAAAAGTTTACTACAAAAATCATTTAAAAATATGATGAAAGAAATCAAAGAAGACCTTATTTGATTAACAAATATATCCTGTTCATAAGTTTAGAATTTTGATATCGCTAAAATATCCATGTTCCCCATGAAAAGCAAGAGATGCAAGGCAACTCTAATCAACATATAGCATAACATGTACTGTTTTTTTCCCTTAAATGGTCAAGTTTATTCTGAGATTCATATATAGCAGTTTGCCAAAACAACTTTTAAAAACTGATTTTGAGAATGCATACCACCTGTGCGAACACCCCCAGTGCCAACTGATTAATAAGGAATACAAGCTGAAAGGAGGAAAGGTTTTTTGGGGTTTTTTTTTTGCTCAAATTTTGAAAATTTCAGCCCATTGGAGTGGGGAGTGAACATGTGGCAGAGCAGCTCACATCATGGTGGACAGGAACCAGAGCCACAGCAAGAGGCCAGAGGTAGATGTCTTCCCCCTGCCTCCAGTGACCTTGTTTCTCCAACCAGACCCCGCGCTCCACACTGCCACCACCTCCCATCAGCCCTTGCAGATTATGAATGCAATAGAGTCCTCTCTGGAAACACCCTTGTGCACATCCAGAAGGGTGTGGACTTCAGTCCCAGGCACTCCTCAATCCAGCCATATTGACAATCTAGACTAACCACCACACCACCTGCAAATTGCAAAGCACAGGGAATGGCTTTGTGGTCTTGAATGAACAACAGATTGATAAGGGTTGCTGATAATATTCGTAAGCAACAGGGAGAGAGAGAGTTTTGGAATCCTCCCTTTCCCCTCCTCCTAATCCAAGTTCTTATCCTCTAATGCCAAAGAATTGCACACAGGGACAGAATTAAAAAGTTTAATTGCACATTTATTCTAATATAGCAAATTAGTAAAAGGGGAGTTGGATGGGGAAATTTCCCAGTCACCATGTGGGAAGTTACAGAGTTCTCCAGCTACCAGTGTGGGGAGAACACGTGTCAAAGAGTTAACAAAACTTATAGTATTTAGTTAAATAAATAGCCCAAGAAAATATAACAGAAAGCTCCCTTTATGAGAAAGAGAGATTCATGAGAGAAAAAGTCTGGAGCTGCCACCCCTACCCCAGCCGTAGGGGTATAGGCCTTACCTCACTGAGGCCTAGGTCAGCAGTCTTTCTACTCCATTGCCATGTGAGGGAATAGGGCCCACTTCCTCTAGGGAAGAGAATTTAAGTTCTTCCCAGGTGAGCCAGATAGACAGCTGATTGGTTTATATTTGACCAATCAGTTTTAGCACCTAGGTTGTAGCTCTAACTAAACACCTCACCCCTCAAGGGGAAGGGGGCTGCCTCTGCAGAGAGGTCTGACTGTCACAGGATCTTTATAAGAGATGACACCACTTGCAAAATCCATAAATTAACTAAAGATACAAACTTGTGACTGTGTGTTGAGTTAGACCTTGCTTCAGAAAAGTTGAGAGATAGAAGGTCAGAGAGACACACAGACAGGAAAGACACAGAGAGAAGGAATACCAGACACATAAATGGTATTTTCAAATTATTCCATCCAGGAAATAATTTGAATCCTGAACATTTAAAAAGATTTCAAAAAGAGGCAAATAGTGTTTGCAGATTCTACCAATGTGGACACCATCGTGGTAAAAGAAAACATCAAAGTATTAGGAGTTTATATATTAAACTACATGGAGAACATAAATCATTTTAAAAAGTTGTTTTGGCCCTTTGCCATATAGGAATCTTAGAATAAACTTGACCTTTTGCAGGCCTTTTAGCATGAATGAAATTCAGAAGTCTGGTGAGACTAAGAGAGGATCTCTGCTTACATTCTGCCTTTGCAAGTTTAAAGTCACTTCCTTGCACACCCATTCTGGAAAGCAGTTTGGCAGTTTACACTATGATCTACAGTATCTATTTCCACAAAAGTAACTAAGGCAGGGCTGGAGAGATGGGTCAGTGGTTAAGGCACTTCCCTCAAGTGCCTAAGGCCCCGGGTTCAATTCCCCAGTACCCACATAAGCCAGACCCACAAGTTAGTGGCCCTGGTGTTCTCTCTCTCTCTCTCTTCATCTCCTCTCTCTCTCTCATCTCTATCTCCTTACTAGAAAATGAATAAATATTTTTAAAAAGTAACTAAGGCATAGTGCTTGGATATACATTTGTCATATTTGTGATAGCCAACACATGTAACACCCAGACTTGCTTCAACAGCTGAATTCATCAGGTGAATCTATCCAAGTCAATGCTACCCAGCAGTGGAAATGAACCGATGACAATGAGGCAGTTAGGATGACTACACCCCTGAATGTACAAAACAGGAATGTCTTTGCCAGAGAAGAATCTGGCTTCTCCTTACCTCTTGCCTAGACCTACATCTCTATACCTGAGCGCCTCCCTGGGAGGGAGGTCTGCTTTCCTAGAATTCAAATGGAATCTGGCATTGTGGTTGGTCAAGCTTAAGACCCCAGAACTTGGCACCATGGCTGGCTTCTTCCTGAGCTAGCCCCTAGTCCAGACCAATCACCTGTCTCTTGGGCTCACCTGAGCCAGAAGGTAAGGCCCACTACAGTAAGGTTATAAAACCCTTACCAAGGAGAAGCTCTCTCTTGGCTGTCATCACTCCTGAACTTCTGAGCTCTGCTAGTTTCCCCTCACAAGAGGAGAAGCCCTGAACCCCTACTTCTGTAGGAGCTCTCTACCCCCTTCTACCCTCCACATGGCAGGTGCTGTTAGTACTTTCTTCTCTTTCCTCTCTAAATCCCTTTTCAAGTTTCTTCTAGGGTTGCCACATGGGCTCTCAGACCACATGGGGCTCTCCATTTCCTTTCCTTGTTTTTTATTCTTCCCTCCATAAATGTGGTCATTTAATAATTACCCTTCTCAGTTTGGTCTGTCCAATTCTTTGGTTAAATGAAAACATGAACTCAAGGTTCTGGGTTGAAGAACTCTTTCCTGAACCCCAATGCTACCCCACATCAACAGTAGGGATGGTGTGTCTGCTTGGGGATAGTATATCTGCTCATCTTTTGTGTCTTAGTGATGAGTGCATGTGTCAGATGTGTCACGTACAGTTCCACTATGTGGACTTTATTTTATGCAATTATACATTATTTTAAAGTTTTATATGTTTTATAAAAATTCATTTTTTGTTCTGTAATTTTCAGTTTAAAATTATTTTCTTTGAAATATCTTTTGATCATATTGAATCTATTCTGGGGAAAACCTTTGTGTGTGTTTCTCTGTTTTGGCTTTACTTTTTTTTGTGTGTGTGTGTGTGTGTGTGGTTATTTTTGTTTGTTTATTCAGTTTTTCTCATGTGAGCATAGAGATGGTGTGTTCTAAATATGGGGCTATGATGTGCTGTATTCATCAGACCTCAGACCACATAGGGTAATGATTGATGTTATATTCAACATTGTGATTTTAGAAGCAAGTGGGAAAATAGAGGTTGTTTAACAAGATGGAAGCAATCATCATTCCACGCGTGTAAGCATTTTACTTGTGTGAAGATTTTCAACAATCTAGTTTGGTGAGGATATCGTGTCTATACAAAGTGATTTTGCATTTTGTCGTTAGTCCCCTGATCAAAACTCATCAGAGGGGTGAAGTTGTGGGAACATGAGAAGTGGCAAACTGTGTTGTAACGTTTTATGCTCTGCGTGGTCTTCCTGAAGGTTTATCATTGCTGGGAAATTTTACCTTAAAATTTCAACTCTAAAGGCATGAAAACATACAAATTTCATAGGATAGAAAATTCACAGTTTTATTCAAGACATAGTATTACAAACTGAGAAATCACTTCCACAAGTTAATGCCAGTTTTGCTTTGATGTACGGTGTGTGTGTGTGTGTGTGTGTGTGTGTGTGTGTGTGTGATGCATGTGAGTTCATACATGCATGTGTGTCTAGTGTATTACATAGCAAAAAGTAAGCAATGACGAGGTTAAAAGGATTTGTAGCTTTCCAGCATTCAGCATTCTTATTCTCCATGAACTGGAGTCATCTCCCTTCATCCCAGCACAGGAGGGGAACAGCCTCCATTCACTTACATTTCAGTTACAATAAGTTGACAGGTTGTTTTGAATAACATTAAACATGTCTCCAAACAGCTCCACAGTTTGTTACACAAAATAAAGTAAGTAAGCCCCAAAGTGCCTAATAGATTTAAAAAATTAGATATGGCAAAATAAATAGCTCCTAATCCCCCTAGAACTTGAGTAAATAAGTGGCTGTGACTGAGGCACTGGGCTTCTCTGGGTTCTGTCTCCCCTTCCATCACCTGTCAGCTGTAATTCCATGTAAATGAGCCAGGCCGAGCTTTCCCTTGCATCTTTGCTAATCCTCCTCATTCTTCTAATCATGCTACACAGAAGCCAATATCTATTTCCATCAGGCAGATAGGATCTCCCAAGGAATTAAGGAGGTTTTCCACTTAGCTCTGTGCTGGCCGAGGACAGGGCTGTGATCTGGGCTTCAGGGATTTCTCATTATGCACTGGCGTTTGCTGGATCGAAGAACTGAGTTCTGGCTACTGGGTTTTTAATCCTCTTGTGGTCAGGGTTAGAACTTCCAGTTATTTAAGATCTTTGATTACTCAGCACTTGGCTTTTGATTGAGTGAACTTCTGAAGACAGCACAGGCCTGTGATTTCAAGTTAGCAGTTTAAAGTAACTACTGGGAGAAACAGATAGGAAAAGCCCTGTGATTAAGCTACACTATCTCTTTTTAATTGACTTTCTGAAGCCATCTGACATTTAACTCTTCATGTGCCACAGTGAAAATAAAATAAACAGAGTGAATGACTTTCGTGTTTTATAGGAACCCAGCAAGTGTGGGATTGAAGGACTCTCAGCTTTGGCCAAGGGCAGCAATCAAGGTGAAAGAGCTGTAAGAAAAATGAGGCAGGTTTCCATCAGTGGACAGAAATCACAACCAAGGATAATTCAGACATTCAAGGAAAAACAGATACAAGGCTACCATGAAAATGTTGTCAGTGCAGAGAGAGGATACATGATAAAATACAGGAAAATGTACAAAATGACTCTTTCCTCTATTGCACAAGCTCATGCTGTCTGGTGATTTGAATCAGATGTCCCAGATCAACTCACATCAGTGCTTGGTCCTCAGCAGTGGCAGTTTGGGAGATGAAACCTTGGGATGAGTTTCCGGGTATTCTAACCCAGCTTGTCATTTTGCCAGAGCTCAGTTTACTCTTGCTGCTTTCTGCCTGTTGCTGTGGCAAGACATGATACCCAACCTCTGCTCTATCATCCCTGCTCTACCATCATGAAGTTTCCTCTTAAGCCAAAATCAACCCTTTCCTCCTATCAGCAGCTTTGGGTGAGGTGTTTTGTCCTAGCAATGTGACTATAACTACATTGTAACTGATGGCTCCTTGTGTGATATTATGTTGTGCAACACAGCATGTAGTGTTTTACTTCCAAGAGACTTCGGGGGCACCCCTGCAAAGGAAGATGCACTTTCAGTAGTGAGAGAGGTGGTCATCACTTCTGCATTTGGAGAAGATACACTTGGGCTAAACTACAAAAGTCTTAGCTTGAGAATTTTGACGAAGAAGTGGTGATGGGAGAAGAGTGGACCATGGAAACAAAATTGCCCAGAGAACACCTGAATTTCAAGGACAACTCCAGCCAATGCCACATGAAGTCCAATGCCAACCTGCCATTTAATGCTGAAGCTAGAGATGACATTGAACTATGAGTTCAGCTGGCGTAAGGCATCAGGGGCAGAGTTTAGGACCACACAGCATGTAAAAAGGGAGGAAGCATGTTTTAAGGAAGAAGGAAGTATGGAAGGGATGCTCAGAATGCTCCATGCTCTGGCTCCTGAACAGCTCAGATCACAACCCAATGACTGGGAACTTCAAAGAGCAGAGCCTGAAACCAGCTTCAGGCATGCTTTCTGTGAGGGCAATTACCTCTTAATGCCAGGAATTAATGCTGTCCAGAGGGATGTACAGTAAGTTCAGTCTTTATAGCATGTCTTTTATAATTTTAAACATAGAATAAAAAGTTAAGGGTCTGGAGAGATGGCTCATCGGTGAAGTAGCTGGCTTGCTAAGCCTAATAATGACCCAAGTTTGATTCCCCAGAACACATATAAAGCCAGATTCTCAAAGTAACACATGCATCTGGAGTTCATTTGCAACAGCCTGAGACCCTGGCACACCCATTCTCTCAGTCTATTTCTCTTCCGTCTCTCTCTGCTTGCAAATAAATAAACAAAAATTTAAAGATAAAAGAAAAAAGTAGCCATGAATATAAAAAGTAGAGTTATTTAGAGACAATAGACAACCAGTGTAACTGTTCTCAAAGATGTTAAAACATGGTGAAAAGAAACAGAAAGTTACAAGATAGCAACAGGGAAAAAATGGGATTATAAAGAAGAACACAAAGGAAACAAAATAATAATGGACTATTTGAAATATGAACAAATAAATAGATGACTCTTAGAATAGAGATACATGAAGAAAATACTGAAACATAAGTTGTATAGAATGGTGAAATGTGGTGTAGGAGAGAAGAGGGAGGGGCAGCTGAAACTATACAAGTATGAAATGTACTACTTTTCAAGCTAATTTAAAAAAACATGAAGTTCTTATGGAAGGCATTTCAGTAATATTGTGGTGGATGATTTAGAGTTCTGCAACCCTCTAGACCAGTTCCCCTGGTGGGACCTGGGAACCATGGCAAGAAGCCATGTGATCAATGGAAACACTGAGCAGGAGACAGATTTCAAATGGAATTTGAATTAAAATGAATTAAAAGCCAGGTTTCTGTGGGCAAGGCCAAAATAGAGGGGAATATTTCTATATGACAGGTTTGGAAAGAATTGAGAAGTTTGTGGGAAGTATATGGAATGTGTGATAAGCTGAAATCAGATGGGATTATGAAAATGATGGGGAATATGGGAGACACTTAAAGGGAAATGTGCACCTAGGTGTCAGTAATGTGAGCCTTGAGCTGTTTGTGGGTCTGGAGTTCTGTGTGAGGTCTGGGGTTCTGTGTGAGGTCTGGGGTTCTGTGTGTGTCTGGAGTTCTGTGTGAGGTCTGGGGTTCTGTGTGTGTCTGGAGTTCTGTGTGAGGTCTGGGGTTCTGTGTGAGGTCTGGGGTTCTGTGTGTGTCTGGAGTTCTGTGTGAGGTCTGGGGTTCTATGTGAGGTCTGGGGTTCTGTGTGTGTCTGGAGTTCTGTGTGAGGTCTGGGGTTCTGTGTGTGTCTGGAGTTCTGTGTGAGGTCTGGGGTTCTGTGTGTGTCTGGAGTTCTGTGTGAGGTCTGGGGTTCTATGTGAGGTCTGGGGTTCTGTGTGTGTCTGGAGTTCTGTGTGTGTCTGGAGTCCACACTGAGGAAGCTAGTTATTCTTAGGCATAAGTCATTGTTGACTCCAATGGAACAGAACAGCTCACTGGGTACAGAACCAATGGGGAAGGTCAGAAGGCTGTGCAACCAGCAATCAGATGGTGTAGAGAGACCTTCTAGTGAACCAAACAAACAGAAAACAAGGAAGAGAGAGACCTGACTAGTGCACCCATGAGGGTGTAAAAACACGGGGCCAGGGAGTCTGTGGTCACACTAGAGTGCCAGTCATCTGTTTGAAATGTTACTTCTGAATACGTAATACGTCCACTACCAGAGAGAATTTCAGGGCCACAGTGGGTCAGTGTTCACGCATGTTTCTAGAGAGTGTGGGGAGTGCCTAGTGTGAAAATCACTCTATAAACACTCCCCAGGGAGCTGTGCTTCTGCATCCATGGCTCAGTAAAGCCCCATCTGTGACAGTGTTGGGAAGATATTGACAGAGGCTGTCCTCTGAGGTTCAGTCCTATGTGAGAGTATGGCCTTGGCCTTGTTTTATCTGGAATCAGTGTTTAGGGGAGCCAGATGCTATGTCAGAATAGTACCCAAGATGTCTATGTCCAGAATTGAGGGCTTCCTACCAAAACCAGTAGCAGCTTGCCAGTTGTGCAAGGGAGCCAAGCTGCCATGGGTCCTGAGCCCAAGCCACCCTTCTGGTAACAGACACCCCACATCCCCAGCATCTTCCTGCAGCCCACTGGAGCCCTCACTCACAACCATCCACATGCATGATCCACACCATCTAAAATGACATTTAGTCAGCCATGTTTTAAATTCTTACATGCCGGCATAGTCTCCTATACACTGATAGTCTATTTAGCCCCTCAACTATATTTTCATTATTTTTGTTATCATGTGGAATTTCATATCAATTATGAAATCAATAATGATTAACCATCTTAACTCTCTTCCAAATTACTCTTGCTACAAGCAGGGGAACTCCTGGTATGAATTATAGAGCTAGAGGCCAGTCAGATTTTTGGTTCTCTTTCTCATCAATGATGGTCTTTGTTTTCTTTCTTTAAACTTCCATTTAGATAATAATTCTCATTCTTCATGATCAGATGCCCCCCCGTGAGGTATGATCTCAATGATTCTCTAACAATCTCTGGTTTTCAAGTGATAAATATACAAGGAGATGCTAGGAAACTTGGGTAGACAGAAACTGGCTTAAAAATGGTAAAACTTTCTCAACTCTCATTTTCACAAAGATCAGTAAATTTAAATGATCTTATCTTTATAAAGTCAAATGTAAGTGAAATCGTTTCCATAAAACCATTATAATTTTCAATTCATTGTGGCATTAAAATTGACAGAATTCTGTATGTGTGTGTGTGTGTTCATGTGTGTGTGTGTGTGTGTTCATGTGTGTGTATTCTTGTGTGTGTTCATGTGTGTACATGCAGGGGAGCATTGCCAGTCTGTGATAACTTTGGGTGTCAGCCCCAACCTTCCACTCATTCCTAGACAGTGTCTGTCATTGTAGTTCAACTCTCCATTTGCCAAAGTGGTTGGCCAGCAAGCTTCTGGGTGAGTCTCCTGTCTCCGCCTTCCTCAGCTTCAGCCTCTGGCTTTATGTGTGTTCTTCTGATTGCATAATGAGCACTTTATCCACATGTATCTCCTGGGCCTAAAAGTGACAAGTTCCTGTACACAGGGTCTCTGTGCTAATGTTACTACTTTTGTGCCAGTATGGAAAACAAGTATGTTGATGTGGAGTACATTGTTGTGTGTGTGACCCCCTGGTCTGGACTCTCTGGGCCTCTATAGAGAATTCCTTACCCTGTGCCAATGGTATGGGACACTTTTCCCTATCTAATCAACACAGCTGCCAAAGCAGCTCATAACTTCCCACCTGCTTTTTTTATTCCTATTTTTATTCTTGACATTCCCTCTCTCCTGCTCTTAATCTCAGGTCCCAACTTAATCTCATTTCCATCTTTTCGCAACTGGGCCCCAGGAGCCTTTCTCATTTCACACACTTGGAACTTTGGTCATCTTTGCCTCTGGTCAGTCACCTCTGGCCTGAAGCAATTAGTTATTTTTGTAGCTGTCACCCTGGTGCTGCCAGGGACAGAGCAGAATGAAATTTATAAAGGACGACACCAGCAGAACATCTTCCCTTATGCCCCTCCCCTCAAGGCAGTTTCCTCGTTGAATGTGAAGAGGAAACTGTAGAAACAATCCCCAAGCTATGAACTGGTTTAGTTTTAGCTATTTTAAAACCTTGACCTCTTTAACTTTGAATAAAGTTTTATAAATAGAGTTTTATAAATATTTGCTTTGTTTCACAATATATTTATGAAAAACCACTCACTCGGGAAGTGTTCATTGTTGTACAGATTGAAAATGAGGTCAGCTAGGCTGGAGGCATGCTCCCCTGATCACACACTCCGGTTCTACTCAGATACTATAGCAAGGTGTCACTAAGCTCAGTCATGTGAGCTCCCATGGTGCTTGGTGCAAACCTTCTGTAGGAGTGTGGGTTTACTTCTGAATTTCTCTTTGGGTTCTTTGCTTGAAAGATTGGACCATGACTGCGGCCATCCCACCCAGAATATGCCTGATCTCATCTGAAATATTGGACCTCTGCTTACTTCTCCATCATGACGCAGGAGGGACAGATCTCAGCACCGATTTCTGCAGTGCCAGGGAACATGAATTTCCTCTTGGAACCTTTCACATCCCTCTTGCAAGCATTTATCTGCCAAAATCAGGCTGGGTGAGATATTTGTTTGCCTTGATGTGTGAGTCAGTGCGTGGTCTTGACTTGTTTCTAGACTTTGGTCCTTTCATTACATAAAATAGTATGTTACCGAGAGAATCTATTCAAGCTTTGTCTCTCCACCCTCACAGATGATTTCATTCACTGAAAAGTAAATATCACTTTGTAACTTTTGAGGTTTGCCTCTGGTTTCTGTAAACATTCCACCCACCAATGTCTATGTTAACTTAGAAATGAAATGAAACATTTCCAACTCAACTCTGAATGTCTCTCAGAGGTGTGAAGACTCTACTGTACTGTGTGGAGTGCCCAGGGTGGTGAGGCTACCAGCAAAGAATGTGGGCAGATCACCTCATAGACATTCCATGGGAAATGAAGGCAGGAACTCTCCAAGGTCATGGACAAAGATAATGCAATCCCCAGAGGCCCTGTGGAAGTCCACACGGTGGAAGAGGGTCAGACAACTCCTCCTGTACCTAAACGTCAATCTCTCTCTCTCTTTCTCTCTCTCCTTCCCTCCCTCCTTCTCTCCCTCTCTCTCTCTCTCCCTCTCTCTCTCTCTCTCTCTCTCTCTCTTTTTTTTTTTTTTTGAGGCAAGGTGCTCACTCTAGTCCAAGCTGACCTGGAATTCACTACATACTCTCAGGGTGGTCTTGAACTTAAGGTGACCCTCCTACCTCTTCTTCTTGAGTTCTGGGTTTATAAGTGTGCATCACCCAAAGCCTAGCTTCAAATTGAAACATTGTTGTTTTGTCTTGTTTCATGTTTTATGGTATTAGTTTTGTTTTATGTTTTTGTAGCCCAGGCTGGCCTTGAACTCTCTCTCTGTAGACCATGGCCTGGAACTTGTAGCTTGCTTCCAGACTGCTGGGGCCACCCCACCCCAAGCCAGGCCAGGGAGGTACATTTGAGAAAAGTTGGCCATAGAGTGGTAACAAATCAACCTTCTCATCCTCATGCTCCCAGGACATGAATGGTGCTTTCCTGGCCTTTCTGCCAATCAATCCCCTCCCTTCTGCTTTGCCTTGCTTTGTTTGGTGGACCTGGTTACAGGTCATAACAGGTCAGAGTCCTCAGTGTTTGGCTATAAATATCTTCCTCAGAATACACCTGGTCCCAGGTGCCTTCCTGGTATTTGATTAAAATGTAACTTTCCAAAAGCATCTGCACTTTTCTGAAAAGCGACACTGAACTTTGCTTTCTGTTTTTCCCTGCAAAAATGAAGACCCAGTATTCCTGTCCTTGAAAAACATCACTAATTGGATCACCTTTGATTGCCTCCCTTGTATTTTCCACGCTTGGGGCACTGAAAACATTTTTGCAAAGCCTGCTTTATTCTTGGGGACAAATTGATTCATAAATAGAATTTGGTGGGGAAAAAAAAGACAACAGAAAAGGAAGAGCCAGAGAAAACTTGGATAGAAGATGAGAGAATCAGCAAATTAGTAGAAAGTTAAAAATAACTCTGGTGTGTGCACCTCAATTAGGGAATCGATGTCACCAAGCTCTGTAGACGAGCTTTCCTCATGATTTTCATTATAAATCCAGAAAGGCATTTGGAAAACCAGGGTACCTACCACATGCAGCAAGGGGCTTATTAGGAACTTTTCACAAAACTGTCAACACCTTTTGTTGGCCTGTAACTCTCCCCTCTTTCTTACTGGCTTATGAGTCCTGATCACAAGGACACAGCTTCTCTCCTTTTCCTTTAACCTCGTCCCCTTTCTACATCTCATTATCAGCTTAATTTCCTAAATACATTCACTTAACTAATTACTCTGGTTTTGAAAATCACCACAAGGATTCTGTAACTGAAGTCTCTAATCTCCCTCACAGCTTGCTAAAGTTCCCTGAAGATGAGTGGACTGGGCAAGGGGCAATGAGAGAAGCTGGAAGGAGCTCACACTCCACGACCCATGAATTCTACAGCAATATAATGCCAAGATTAGCTAAGACAAACAAATGTACCATGATAACTCGGAGACATTCTGGATTGATGATAGTCTTGGTAATGGTTGTAATTGGAAATGATTTGACAGACGAGCTATGGACTACAGATGAGAAACCATGTGCTTCTCAGGTGCCTGAGAGCTGAGGGCAGGCTTGCCCTCAATACCTCCGAGTGGTGTTGAGACACCATGCCCTTCTTGATGACCTCTGTCCCCAGAGCACATTTTGTGAGTGAACATACATTTGCCAGCAGCTCTGAAATCGACATCCTACTGTGTTCCTTCTGCACCTGCTCCGTGTCTTCCCACTTCCTATCCCTCATCAGCATCTTCCAAAACAACAAAAATATTCACTGCAAAGTAAACAAATTAACAAATGGGTGAGATTCTTATTTTGAGTTAAGTCTGACTCATGATTAAAACTTTCAAAGAATCAATTGTCAGATTCACTGGGTCATAAATCTGTTTAACAAGGCCAAAGAGTACTTATTTCCCTACCCAGCTTTATCTGGTGTATGACCCCAAAATGCCAGATGTAAGGGAAGGATCCACCCCACTTCTGATGAGACATTAATGAGACAATGTCTGGTTTTATTAAATGTTATGTATTATTCATAAACCACCCATTCTGGAAACTAAAATATAGACATTTTCATATTATAAGCATCAATACTACATGAGATTAGCCTGGGGGTCACCTGGAGGGACCTCGGGGACCAGCACACATCCCAGAACAATTTGTGAAAAGTGGCTGCAAATGACACCCATTGGTGAAGTTAGACTATTTTCTCTTTTGGGGAAAAAGATCCAGTTTTCAAAGTTTTTTTTTTTTTTTTTTACAATTTTCCTTTGTTAATCTGGCCTATAAAATGGAAATTTTCCTATCATGAGTATGTTAAACGAGAATGACGATCCTAGTTTTCCCAAAATCAACACAATTTAACTCATTGCAAAGCTTTGTGGAATTTTGTTGCCTTAGAAATAAACTTCATTTCTCCAACTTCTGTGAAATATATTGTTGAGATGACTTTATTTTTGTGTAGGTTGACAATCTCACATGGAAAAGGTATTCACTGCTCATGGTTGAAAATACCACACCCAAACAATTCCAAAATGCTGAGGCCCTTTCTGTGTGACACTTGCAAACCTGAGTGTCCTTAGTCTCTGCTGACACAAAATTGTTATTTAGATGATGTTACCAGAGCCGCTAAGAGAAACAGCATCTTACCCACACGACTAGCATTTGAACTACTCACTGACAAGCTTTTATGTAAGTAACTTTCATGTTTTTAATAAGTGTTGTATTGCTATAACTCACATATAATACATGACTTTAACTGCCCTCCCTGTATGGGTTGAATTGTATCTCCTAAACACAGGAACCTGAATTGACTGTGACCTTGTATGGAAATGGGGTCTTTAAAAAGCAATCAAGTCAAGTGAGAATTATAAAGGGGGTTGGTTCTAATCAACACAATTGATCTCCTTAAAAAAGAGGAAGTCTGGAGATGGACTGGAACACAGCATTGGACCACTGAAGACAAAGCCAGCAATTGGAGGGAGGGGTATGTGCCAAGAAATGCCAAGTTCTATCATGAGAACAGAGAGGCCCCAAGGGAAGCCTGGGGCTGACACTGACTCCCTTCATGGTCTCCAAGGAACCAACCTGCAGAATCCTTTGCGGGGGACACCTGACTTCAGAACCTGACCTGATGTACTTCTATGTGTGACCCCCCCCCCCATGTGTGGCATTTTCCTGCCTGGGAACCAGCACACCCATTGTTAGCATGATCTCACTCAGAACCATGTTTGCATCTTCACATTTCTTCATTCTTCGAGGCCCTTCAGTATCACAAGGAGATGGTCAAGGGCAGACCAAGGAACCCTCTCCTGTCCATGTTCTCCAGGTTGCAAGTGAGACACCTGAGAGTTTGTGTTTACCTCAGCGGGGACAGTTGTTAGATGCATACCAATGTGTCTATGTTTATTAACCATCCCTCCCATTTCCTCTGGGTGCACCCACACTCCTTGTAAAGATTCCTCAACATCTGTGATGTGGAGGGAAATTAACCAAAGCTTTGAAGAAGCAACTACATCAGTCTGTCACCTTGGCACAAACAGCTGCTACCTGGGCCTGCAGGAGCCTCAGCCTCCAGGCTGCAGAGGTCAGCTGTCCCTCAGCAGGACAGTCTGCATGGTGGAGGCTGGAAAGAGGCAGCCTGCTCATCCCAGCATTGGGAAGGACATGAGACCTGCCTGAAAGCATGCAGACTAGTTTGGGGCATCTGGAAAGTGCTGAAGTTAATCATGTCTTCATTTCCTTCTCACAGTGTGCTCTGTGCCCTTGTGTTGGGAGGGCTCAGGAGGCTCCATCCCAGCTCATCAATCTCGCCAAAAAAGCAACTGTCCACCACTGTGATGACTGAAGGTGCCCACCTGGAGAACTGAGGACATGGATAGCACAGGTAACACCGTGGACTCTCAAGTGCTGCTGGTACTTTCCCTGTGAGGTGGTGGAAACTAGGGGATGCTTAGTTGAAGGAAGTCGGTCATTAGTGTGTATCCTTGAGGAGTGTGTTAAGGACCCTGAGCCCTTCCCTGTTCTCTCCTCTCACTCTCTCTCTTTCCTTCCCTCTGTCATGATGAGGTAAACAGCTTTGTTCTACCACACTACTTCACAGCCCCATAGCAATGGAACCAACCATCCATAAACCTTAACATCAGAAACATGAGCCAAAATCAACCTCTCTTTATAATTTGATCACTTCAGATATTTTGTCACAGGGATTTGGAGCCAACCGGCAACACACAGTGTCAGTGTTGTCACACATTGCTGGGATAAATCTCCAAACCAGGCACAATTTTGGGGAGGAAAATATTTATTGAAGTAGCAGATCCAGGGGAAGTTAAGAGTGGCGGGAAATAAGTGATGCTAGCCACTGTCTGGTCAGTGGGGATGGGTTCAAGGAAGTTTTTCTGAAACTCAATGCCAGTCCTGCTGAGATGGGAATGCTGGTTTCGGTGGCCAGCCCATGGGGGTGGGAGTTAGGGTAGGTGGAGCTAGGAAACGCCTACCGATCACCGGGGTTTCACCTCCTCATACACCTTTAATCCTCTATTCTCCGTGCCCTTGGTAGCAGAGCCAATAATTAATGCCCAACAGCTCCTGCTTTAGTGTACACAGGGAGTTTGGAAACAGTCATTACAGCCCGTTAGTAGATTCTGAAGAGGAGAGCACTCTGTGTTTCTGAAATAAGTTTATAGAAAGTTTGCAGTCCCTTTCTTGATATTGCTATAAAATTCTGGGAAAAAGAGAAGAATAGATCTGCCTTTTATGTTAACTCCTGAAAGTTCTAGAAACTCATCAGAAACTGATTGGCTGCATAAGGTGATCATTCTGTGTCCCTAGCAGGTGATGTCATTATGGTCTGCTGTAACACTGATGCAGAGCCTTAGGCCACCAATTCTTGCTGCCCTGAACTGTTCCACTGTGACCTCACAATACTCATGCATGGATACAGCTGCCCCATCTTCTCTCTGTCTTCTGTCTCCCACTAGGATCCACTGTGCTCCAGGGGCCTCTTGCCTGTATGTCACGTGGTCTTGGAAATAACAGTTTGCATCCCACCTTTTCAGGTGACATATGCTCCTTGGACATGATAGAAGGTTTCATTCATCAGATATTTTCAGGTGTGTATCATGACTTTACTCACTTTCACACCCATTCCCTCGCTTGTACACCTTCTCTGCTCTCCCTGGGCTCTTTGCTCTTCCTTCAGTTTTGTGTCATATATATATATATATATATATATATATATATATATATATATATATACATACATACATGTGAGTGTATAGTCATGTATACACACACATCACATATATGTATGCAGTCATATATACATACATGTGCTTTCATATTCATACACAGATATGAGTATATAATCTACCTTCCACATATGAAAGAAAACATGTATATTTGTCTTTCTGAGCCTGGGTGGTTTCAGGTAAGTTCATGATCTCCTGTTCCATTCATTTTGATGAGAGGACATAATTTCTTTCTTCATGAAAGACACGTATTCATCATTGCTTGTGCACACACACATGAGAGCATGTACTCACACACTTGCCAATGGAGATAATAGATTTCCATACCCCAACAAATACACTTGAACCTCTCTCTCCCAGAGGATCGATTCTGAGGGTGCTGGCGTGGAAGGCATACAGAGGGCTCACTCTTTCTGTTTCATAGCAGAATGGTTTTCCTGGCATTTGGTGGGCAGCCTCAATCCATTTTGCTGCATTCCTGGGAGCAAATGTTCTCCTTTGCATAGAGTCCAAAAGGAAGACAACAGGCTGAGCAGCCAAGGATCAGGCTGCTGTGAAAGTGTCAGGATAGCAGGAGAGATGCCCTGACCTAAGGAGCCATCCTGTCCAGCCCATCCCTCCCTCCTAGCAACATGTCTTGTCCAGCCTCTCCCCTCCTGCTTTGACCCTAGTTCCAGAAAGATCCCCAAATCATGACAAAAGCAGCGGGCTATCACAGAAGTTAGGAAGAAAGCAGAGAAGGATTTTTGCTTTGGTTTGGTTTTTAGAAGTTTGAAGAAATATGTAGACTACTTTACCTCAGTGACACGTGTCGAGGAAGAAAGTCCAAGAGCATGCTAGCTCCCACCTGTCCTCCCCACACTCTGAGAAGTGTGACAGAGAAGTGCCATGAGTTTGAGGCGGGAAAGGCCTACAGAAAGAAACCCCGTCTTACAAAGCAGAAGGAAGGAGGAAAAGGGGGAGAGAAGAAGGACCCATGGACAGACACGCACCCATACCAGTCTATTGACCTTCACCTCTCCTTACTTGAACATGGTACATAAATTCTCTGTGCAGTTTTAAGTAACCAGGATGAAGGTGTTCATTTGACATAATACTTCACAGCAGCACTTTGGAGTGTGACCACCCAGGCGCTCTTTGCTCTGTTGTTATTCCCTGTCCTAGGACCCGCCCTCCTGCCTGGGAGACTGAAATGTTGGGATTCTCTGGCCGTATCTGCGCAGGTCCTCCTGGTCATGCCAGGCTGGTCTCCTGGCTCAGAACCTGCAGACAGTGCACTTTGGGGCAGGCAGGGTGTTTCACAGTGTTTTCAACCATAGTGCTTCAGCAAATATTTGTGGAGCATCAGCAAATAATTAAAGAAATTCCCTGCATGCCACCTGGTCACACTTTGTCAGATATCTACTAAGATAATTCTCAGCCTTTGAAAATAATTCAAATAGCAAAAGAGAACTCTGGGTCTGTGATGCAAGGGCATAGAATCTGCAAACACTGTGAGGTCGGGAGAGGAAGTTTGGTTGTTTTAATGGGGAGCTTTGGAGCTGACCTCATGTCCTGCTCAGAGCAAGTGACTGCTCATGGCATCTGCTGAGAGGGACCCACAACCTCACCAGCATTTATTGTCATTAGTTTTCTTGATTATGGCCATTCTGATTGGATTGAGATGAAATTTCTCAGTGGTTTTAATTTGCTCTTCTCTAAGCTAAGGATGTGGAAGGGAGAGTTAATTTCTAAAATATATAATAACAATTATGTAGAAAAATTAGAGAGGGAGGGATGACTCAGCAGTTAAAGCTCTTGCCTGCTAAGCCTAACAATCCTGGTTCTATTCCCCAGTACCCACATAAAGCCAGATGCAAAAAGTGACATGCATCTGGAGTTTGTTTGCAGCAGCTAGAAGCCCTGATTCTTCCATTCTTTCTCTTTCTCTCTCTCCTTCTTCCTCTTTCCCTCTCTCTCCTTGAAAATAAGAGTTTTTATTTAGAAAAAAAGAACTACAAATATTAAACACCAAAAATCCATAACTTTTAGGTGCTAAAGATTTTTCCTGTTACAGGGAAACTATGTCTACCTTTTTGTCCTCGTCTACATGAAGGTGAGCTGGAAGGCCGTGAGAGAAGTTAATCCCACTTTCCTCGGATTTCACACTGAGACTCCCTTTTAGACACACAGAGTGAGAAAGCTCAAAGGCACCCAGGAAACTGGAGCTCCTGCTTCACCCCCTGTCTGTGTGTGACGGTTTCAGTGAGCTTGGCCCGCCCAGCCCACTCACATCCCTCCACATCAAGGAAAGATTCATGACCATGTCCTATGTCCAAGTCCTTCAACCTGATTGGATGACTGATGCCAGCCAGCCTCATTGGTGGCTAACCAGCTGGTGCTCAGGACACCGATATCAGAGAGGACCACTGCTCAGTTTGCGTGAGGACATCCACACTCAGTGGCCAGGGAAGACCCCATCCTCTCCTCAGTACCAAGAAATGGGTGTTTGAGTTCTTTAATTTTCTGAAGAGAAAAACCCAGTGGAACCCATGGAATCTCTGAAATCCCCTGGCCTGTGCAGGCACATGAGCAGTGCCAAAGAGGCTTTGACGCTGCAGCTGGCCAGATGCTCGTGAGCAATGCTGAAATCCATCCGCTCACATTAATCACACCCAAGGAGAGGTTATCAGTGTAGACATATCAGAGGTGATATTTTTAGTCTCTGGAATTAAAGTGGCACCCAGGAGCCGTAGATCTCACAGAAAATAGCCAGCTTGCCGTTTAGGGCTCTTTAAACAGGCTTATTCTGATTGTAACAAAAACACCCATAAATCTATGCACATATATATTGATCTGGGCTTTCCCTTAAAAATGACTCTGTCCTAGTAAGTTGGCATATTTCATAAACAAACCAACAAATTATTGATCTATCATATACTCTAAAAGTCCTATGAAGCATCTAGGTTGCTTTTAAGTTTCTATTGTACCTAAGGGCTAAGAAGCCCTGAAATAAAATATAGATATAGAACAAGAAGCATGGGATATACTTAGCTACTCCCTCCAGCTCTTCCTGCCCTTGGGTCCTGAGTCAGTGTGCCTATGACATTATACACAGCGTCTACTCATGACATTGGTACCTCAGTGTGTTTCTTCCAAGGGACTTCAGTTCCTTGTAACCTGAATTTATTAGTCACTTAACACATGCTCTGCTTAGCTAAATCATATGTAAGGTTACATTTTTTAGGGTCTACTCTATTAAATTATATACATATTCTTAGGGTATGTTTATACATTCTTAGGGTAGGTCCTATTAAAAGCTCACTGTGGAAACAGATTAAAAATCATTGCTTTTCATTCCTTAGTCTATAAGGAATATTATTTAATATAATTAAAATGGTAGCCAACAGATCCATCATTGACCTAAATGAGAGGTCTATGCTGTTCTTCCATTGGGTGTTTCTTGTTGGTGTAAGACAGGTGTGGGATACACTCAGAAACGTCAGCTACATTGAGTAAACATGGCAACTAATATGTGGCCCGTCAGCTCTGGCTGAAAGCTTTTGTACTTGTAAAAGATCTAGAGGAATTTTATTATCCAGCAAGTATAATTTATCTAGATCCTAAACTTGGAATTGGGAGTTCAAGGCCAATGTAGTCTACACATATAGATGTGGATACATTTCAAATGCAGGACAGACAACATGCAAACTCCTCAGAAAGTGGAAAACTTGTCTGCTATATGATGCACTGCTCCACTTCTGGGCAGATACCTGAAGGACTTGAAAGCAATCCAGGTAAGTATCTCAGAGGTCTCTGCACACACATATCCACTGCAGCCAGGACAGAGAATCACTTAGGCGCTCAGGAACACATGCATGGATGAAAAATGCAGCATCCATATTCACAACAGAGTTTCATGTAGCAGAAAGGAAACGACATTTTCCATTTGAGGAAAATGAGAGCAAGGGGCCATCATGCTAAGCCAAGTAAGCAAGGCTCAGAAAGACAAACAACCATGTTGCTATTAATGTGGTTTATTAGTGGTTGCTAGAGGTGGGGGGAGTGATGTTTTGGGCAGGATGGACAAGGAGAAGTAGGTTGGTTACTGGAAGCTGATTGTGGGTAGAGAAACATCTCACCGAGCCCCACTGAGATGGGTCAGCTTCATTGTCAACTTGACTTTAGAATGAACTAGAAGATAGAAAGGCGCCTGTCTCATGAGTCTGTCAGAGCTCCCCAAGGAGCAGTAGCGGAGTTAGGAAGAGACACCTTGCATGAGAGCAGCACTGTTCTGAGCTTGGAAGGTATTAAGGGGAAAAGGGAAAAGTAGAGGCGCACTGCGACTCTCTCCCTCTTCTTCCAGGTCATCCTGAGGGGAGCTGCTCCGCTTCATACTGTCCCCATGACACTGTGAAACAAGATACGTAATTCTCCTCTCTCTCTCTCTCTCTCTCTCTCTCTCTCTCTCTCTCTCTCTCTCTCTCTCTCTCTCTCTCTCTCTGTAAGGAGAGTCTCATTCTAGCCCAGGCTGACTTGCAATTCACTCTGTAGTCCTAGGCTGGCCTCTAACTCACAGAAATCCTCTTACCTCAGCTGGCCTCCCGAGTGCTGGGATTAAAGGCGTGTGCCACCTGGCTATAATTCCTTTCTGTAGGCTGTCCCCAGATAATTTAGCACAGTAATGACAAAGCCCACTGATACTCCTTTATATGTAGAATTAACCCATGCTGATGGAGTAACAGTCAAAGGGCGATGAAAATGAGTAAATAAATGCCTTTGATTTGGGGGAGAAGGATGGAAAATGCTCAGAAAAATGAAATAACTAAACACAATGAAACTTACACTGGAATGGGATGAGTGGTTTAAATAAATAGACCCAGTAGGGCTGAGCCCCAGCACGGATGAAAGTCCAGGAGGTCAGGTGAGGGAGTGTGAAAGGGAGACCCAAGCAGAGTCTTCACGAAGGGAAGCCTGCTGTGGTGCACACACCTGTAATCTCAGCACTTGGGTGGTGAAGGCAACAGAATGAGAAGTTCAGGGCCAGCTTGGGCTCCATATCAAGTTTGAAGCTAACCTGGGATACATGATATTCTGTCTGAAAAAAATGAAAACATCCCAAAAGATGAGACCCTAGGGAGATAGTTTAGTCAGTAAAGTGTTTGCCTTGTAAGCAGGAAGACCTACCTGTGTTCACTCCTAGGATGCATGTGAAAATTCCAGGGGTGCCTGTAATCCTAGTGCTGGAGACACGGAGACAGGAGGATCCCTGGAGCTCACTGGGCAGCCCGTTTAGTCTAATTGGTTAACTCTAGGACAAGGAGAGACTCTGTCTCAAAAAGAGGTGGACAGCATTCCTGAGAATGACATCCTGGGTTGTCATCTGCCCTCCATATGCGTCCACAACCCACAGGCACCCATGTATACACATGCATACATGTGCACTTGCACATGCACACACACGAAGGAAGGAGCAGACATATAGGTAAGCAGTGGTAGAGATGTCTAGGGACAAAGATCCCAGTACAGACCTGAAGTGGAGGTTTCTCCTGTGAGGTAAGAACTCATTATGGACAATTAAAAAATTAATTAATTTAAAAAAAGAATTGGCCAAGAACAAATGACAGCTCCCTGAAGGGCAGGGTCAGGATGAGGGCCCTTGTGGAGCTCTGAGAATCATTGGGATGGGGTACTTGGCCTTCCACTGCCTGTCACTGTTGAGGGTCCCATCAGTGAGCACTCCAGGCTTTCAGATGTGAGATGAGACAATGGTCAGGTGAGACACAACTCTAGCCAGAGCCTGAAGGGACTGGAGGGCTGACCATCCAGGTTTCCTCGCCAACTAGCTGTGTGCATCCAGAAAAGGAGAGGAGTGGAGGACAAGGCGAAATGGCCACTGTCTCCTAAAAGGGGAGCAAGAATGGGTTGGAGCAGAGTAGCAACAGGGACTTGGGACTTCAATTTTGGATGTGCCCATTTGCAAATATTTGACTATTCAACTAGAGCTGAGCAGCGGGCAGTGAGAGGTCTGAGACTGAAGATGAAGAGAGAGTTTGCTCAGCAGAAGTTGGGATGTCCTTGCTGTATGGCAGGATCAGGATCTGCTAAAAAAGGAACACAAGTCAGAGTGGACAGGGGTTTGAGGAGGTTCAACCTGGAGAAGGTAGGTCTCCTGGTATGTTGGATGGTCAGGGAGTGACATTCCTCCACATCACACTGCACAAAGGTTCCAGGCAGTCCTGCAGCGAAGGCAGAAGATTAGTGGGAACAAATAGGCACATGGGTTACTGGATTGCAGATAGATGAAAGGTCATCAGGGATGTGGGCAGCTGAGAGTGTAAGTAATAAAGGATTTCTCAGCTTACAGAATTCTGAGCATTAACACTCTGTGTATATAAGCCATCCAGGTTATGGAATTTAGTTATAACAGTCTGAGCAGGAAGCTGGTATCAAAACAATAGGGAATAACATGATTTAAATGTTTACATCTATGTTTATACATTTAATATAATTGTATAGTTTTGCAAACACCCTATTTCAAATGCTCTAAAATCCATGGAATATTTTACTAATTCCTGAAAAGTCAGAAGAAATAAGCATTCTTTGTTCTTGAACTTCCACTGGGTATTGAGGGAAGATGACATAAGAGGGTGGCTGTATGGACCCTTGTTGTCACCTGAAGACATCCATAGAGGGTTCTGCTACATTCTGACAAAAGCAAATTCTGTCTCCTCTACCCATCTTCAGATAGCGATCCTGGACAGCCTTAATCTCTGGAGCATTTACAAATGATTGCAGGTGAGTATGGAACACTACCTACTCTACCCAGGGGAAGAGATAAGTCCTCCTCCTTGAGCTATTGGTTTGAGATAAAATTAGGTTAAAAAAATCATTAATAATTACATAAAGAAACACACAAAAGTAGACATAATAAACTTGGAAATGTTAAAGAAAATGGCTGGTAAAAGAAATGGCTTTTCGGGGCTTTCTCCACCATCGTTGTTCGTTGCATTCTCCTGGTTTCTCATCATGTCTTCTCACAAGACTTTCAGAATCAAGCAATTCCTTGCCAAGAAACAAAAGCAAAACCGTCCCATTCCCCAATGGATTCGGATGAAAACTGGTAACAAGATCAGGTACAACTCCAAAAGAAGACACTGGAGGAGAACCAAACTGGGTCTGTAAGGATTTGCACACTGACACAGCTATT
>PVHP010016802.1:0-35353 GCA_004024765.1 Zapus hudsonius | reverse complement strand
AATCTCATATTTTTCTTTCCATATTTCTAAACCCGTTCTTTGGGATAGAATTTTATAATGTCAAAGGTGTTTTTTAAGACTTAAATGTTGCATCTTTATGTTATGGAAAGCTTGGAGGTAGAATTCTTTTTGTTGGTGGTGGTTTGGTTGTTTGGTTTTTTGAGATAGGATCTCACACTGTAGCCCAAACTGAACTCTTGATCTTCCTTCCTCTGCTTTTTTTTTTTTTAAAGGTTGATTCTGGCTTCTAGTTGTTTGTTTGTTTGGTATTCTTTTTAAAAATATTTTATTTATTAATTTTCAAGCAGAGAGATACAGAGAGAGAGAGAGCACCAGGGCCACCACCTTGTGGGTCTGGCTTTTGTGGGTCCTGGGGAATTGAACCCGGGGCCTTAGGCACTGGAGGCAAGTGCCTTAACCGCTGAGCCAGCTCTCCAGCCCCCTTCCTCTGCTTCTTAAGAGTTGTGATTACAGACCTGTGCCGCCATGCCTAGCTCTTTATGAGCATATTTTCACTAAGTAGTAGTGTAGTGACTTTTAAGTGCATATAATTAACAAGTATCATCAATTGCCTAAGGAAGATTATTTGATTTGATTCACAAGATAGTTTTTAATTATAAGATTGATTATATATTAACAAGTGATCTTACAATTTCAATGGATGTATTATTACTAAGTGTTAACATATTCAAACATATTTTCATGATGAATTTTTTCCCTGATAAAGCTACCAAGATGTCCCTTGGGAGCCAAAACTCCATTTTGTGCCCAGGATAATACAATAAGACAGAGGCAAAGAAGCAGGCTATCCCAAAAAGAGCATAGAATTTACATTCTTAAATTGATTGTATCACTTCACACACTCTAACATCTTCTATAGTCTTGCCATTTTATGGTATGACCAATCATCAGGTCAACCTACATCTTGTAAGTAGTGGGAGCACTACAGAGAGGGCAAGCTCAAAGTCACATCATATTCTCCTAATCTCAAAGACTTTGTCCTTAGACAGTCTCATGCCATGGTGGTATCTTGACTTTTGCTTATCATAATTAGCCTTGCAACACGTGTCCCCCTTTATCTGGAAGATCCACATTTTTTGCATCATGACAGCAAGGCTGTCACTTAGGTCCGTGAGTCCTTCTCAATTGCTACTCTAAATCACTGCTACATGGATTGAAGAATACATCGGGGAAGGGAAGAGCTCAATTCTAATTGTTGAACTATGCTCCTCTCATAGAATCTTAAGATGAAAGGGAATAGAAGATTCTACCAAGCCATAAATTAATCATCACAAAGATACTGGTCAAAGAGAAAGCAAGGAGGAGGCAAGCAAGTAACAGTCCCCACTCTTACAGCTCCGGCTGCCACTTAAGACACATTGCCAGTGAGTCCACCCAGGCCCACTTCAGTGTCTCCCCGCCCCCAGTGTTTCTTAAACCTCTCCTGTTCCAAAAGTGCAAAGATCATTCAAAAGACATCGCAGCTGAAACTGGTCAGAAATTGTGGAATAGGAAAGTTGAAACAAAGAATTTTCAGGTAATTTCAAACAACAGATAATACTTTCTCATTTCTTCACCTTTTGGCCAAGATCAAGTGCAGGATCTGTTCTTACAGAAAGTGACAACTTTGAAGATGCAAGTGTTTACTTAAAGAAAACTTCTATAACAGAGTGATGGGGCTCTGTCTATGTGTTAGAATATATTTTGTGGATTTATAAAGCCCACTGAAAAACAAAAAGAAATGAAAACTGTTTAAATCTGATTAACCTTACAGAGGAGTTGGCCCATGCCAAAAAAAAAAATGAAAATAAAACCTTACTTCCCTGCTCTGCTCTGGCCAGGCCTGCAGGCTGTGTGGTCCCTGGCTTGGGGATCACAGTGGATGGGCAGGTGTTTCTTCTCGCTTAGGAGTTCAGCAGCATGATTTCTAAATGAGCCAACAGCAGTAGGCATTTAACCTTGATATGCTGTTTAATTGCATATTTTAACACACTGAACTGTGAAGTCAATTTAATTATGTAAAATTAAAGTTTCATCCAGATAAAAAGGATTTGAAATGAAAGCTTCAATTTCAATTTCTTTCATTAATTGTGAAAGGATAAATAATTACATTTTCCAGAGCTCCTATGCCACAAATATCTCTTTCCTTGTCAGACATCATTTATAAAGGGGTCTGTTCCTACAAATGTGTATGGTCTTTGGGATGGCTTATCAGATAATTGGGTCCTCTCATGAGCAGTTTTAAAGTCACTTTGTCTTCAAGCACTTAAACTGCAAATGAGAAACTGTGATTCTCCATTCAAGAGGTGACTCAAGCTACCATCTCTTTATTAAGTGGTTTAAGCTCTTTTAATACTGTAATAGGGGGAGTGAGAATAAATTTTGCTTAGCCAATTGAGAAATGCTTCAGAATTGTGCTTTTGGGTGTCATGTCATGACCACATTAAGAGTGGCAGTGTGGTGTAGCAGAAAGAACAAGAACTTGGCTTCAGGCCGCCCAGCACTGGTATCATCTCTGACACTACATGAGCCAATATCTTCATAGCTGCAGAATTAATCTTCCTGGTTTGTAAAATGTAGGACTTGTCTGGATGGCACCCAGTGTTTCTCCCAACACTAAGAGATCTGACGATGGTAAGGGCTTCTATCCTCAGAGCAAAGAATATTAAATACTACCTGAGGCTGGTTGGCATGCAGGGTGACAAGAAAAGGGGAAACACAAAGGTCAAGGGGAAAAGACTCTGGAATACCTTGGGTGTTTTCTCCTGTGACAGTGTATCCACCTGTTGCCCCATGCTGTCCCTGGCCCATTCATCCATATCTCCAAGAGTAGAATGAGTCAGATTTTAGAGACCACAGTCCTGGCAGAGGAATTCCTTGACGTAGGAGGTTTGATGTCATGGGATGTTCATGAGAGCACCATGAACTATTTCTGGATTCAGCTCTGGCAGAATATTTTGGGCCAGTCCCTAAACATCTCAGAGATTCAGCTTCATCTTGGTAAAGTGGGGAAAACAATGCCCCGTCCTCATCTTCTGTTGGGTGGAAGAATCCAATGAAAGCATGAGAGTGGAAGTCATTTTTCGGCAGTGGTGTCGGCACACGCTTTATTATAACTAATCATTCTTTCCTGTAAAATTGTATGACTTCTGAAATAACAATGGGCTACATCAGAAACTAAGGTACAGGAAAGTTAAATATTTTGTCTCAATTTTCATAATCAGAATGGAATGGATTTGAACTCAGAAATGAATCTTTGAACTCAGAAATGAATTGTTCAAGTCAGAATTTCAAAGATTTGTTTGTTTGTTTGGTTGGTTGGTTGGTTGGTTGGTTAGTTGGTTGGTTGGTTTGAGATCTTACTCTAGCCAGCCCAGGCTAACCTGAAATTCCCTCTGAAGACCCAGGCTGATCTCAACCTCACAACCATCTTCCTACCTCAGCCTCCCTAGTGCTAGAATTAAAGGCATGTGCCACCACGTCTGGCCTCAATTTCTCTACAGCATTGTGTAATCATTCTTAAGAGATGCTGATTCTGTTGCTTTCAGCTTGACCACTCAGTCCTGTACAAGCCAAGAGTTTAGTCCTGTTTCCATTTAGCAGCTTTTAGATAATCTTATATAATCAGAAATTTGACACACTTGAGAACGGCTTTTAAACTCATGCTGTTACTTAGCTATGAAATTTTATTTAAAAAAAAAAACACAGTGAAGTCAGATGAGGAAGTCCAGGAGAAAAGCATCTTCAAGTGCTTTGAATTTAAACTTGAATAAGGCCATAGTGAATTGTCTATCTCCCAGTGGGATTTGTATTAAACAAAGTCCTTGTGGTTGTCAAAGCATCTCAGAATGTCCTCAAAAAAAAAAAAAAGGCTGCATGTACCCTGGAACTTTTTCAGTAGGGCTAAAACTGCCATGAGTATTGAAGCAAACCTGACCGGTCCTCCTAGAGCCAACTGTCTTCCTTCCTTGCCACTTCTGATTCTCTCCTCCTCTCTTTCCTGAATTCACGCCGTTCAGGTTTCCCTGCAACAGGTCACTGTCTTGTCAAGGGCATCTCTATCCTTCTACCTGCTGAATCTCATGGTCGTAGTTTCAGCTCTTAGCCTTGCTCATCTCAAAGCTCTGCCTTCCTTTGACTTCCATAGGAGACCTCCTCTAGTTTTCCTTGGGACTCTAGTATGCTTCCCACTCACTCTCCTTTGCTGATGTTTCCTCATCCTCCTCTCGTTAACTGGACTGTCCCTCCTGGCTATATCACTTCCTGGCTATCTCTTCTGATTTTGTAGCCTTAAGATACACTTATATCTTGATGACCGCCAGATTCACACATGCACCCTCCAATGAAATCTGATTATATATATCCTGCTTCCTTAAGTGAGTAATGTGATTAACATCACAAACTTACCATCTACAAAACTCACCAAAAACTTCCCTTCCCACAGTCCTCTTCACCTCAGTTACTGACAACCTCATCCCTCTAGGAGCTTAGACCAAAACTGGAATCATTCTGTCCCTTCTCCTACTCTCACAACTTACATTTAACCATCAAAGAAAATCTAATCAGCTCTACCCTCACAACAAACTAGAGCCTTCCCACTTCTGACCCCTATCACTGCTGCTATCCTGGCCCAGGCCACTGTTCTCTTTCCCTGGTGTCCTTGCCTGCATTCAGTGTAACCTCAGAACACTCAGTGCGAACCCCTTACTGGTAAGTCAGATCACATTGTTCCCCGGCTCAAAGTCCTCAAGTGACAGTGATCTCACTCAGAAGAAAAGCCAAAGTCATTGTCCGTGTTCTACACAGCCTTGTCAATGTGCCTCCATCTTCATCCCTCCGACATGTGCCTCCTCATTCCCTCTCTCTCTGGACACCCAAGCATCCTTCTTCCCTGTTCCTTAAATGTCGGTGATGATCTCAGTGCAAAGCCTCTGCATTTGCTATTCTCTCTGCCTGAAATAGTCTCCGCAAAAACTTGCTTTCCCCCCTCTCATATTTTACTCAAATGTGACTTCTGTGAGGAATATGCTATATTTTGTCTGACTGTCTTTCTCCCCAGGGAACAGAAAGGCATAGACTTCTATATTGTTCACTGCTATATCTTCAGTGCTTAAATAACACCTGGCATAAGTGGACATTCAATAATCATCTGTTAAAGGAATCAATTACTGAACTCTTCATCTTAGAATAAGGTTATTCTATGTTTGCACAGATCTTAAGCTTAAAAGGTGTTTGTTTATGTGAAGTTGAAATGTGCCTCTTTGGAAGGTCTACCCATGAGTACTCCCTCTTCTGTAAGACACTGGAATACTTGGAAAGGGTTGTGTTGGTAAAGGAAACAGTGACACCTCCACCAAGTGGCATGGGTGCCATGGCTTTTTGAGCACCTGTTGTCAGTACTGTCCACTACCTGGGCAAGGAGCCAGGAAAGAGCGCTCCCTGGTGGGAGGAAGGGAGGACTTGACAGGAGCTGTCCCCGGTGTGAGGCTTGAGATATTTCCTCTGTTGAACCTCCAGACCTATAGGCAACACGGAAAACGTGAATTTTGAAGACAATAATACGGGACCAAAGTGCAATAATATGCCACCAAGAAGAACTATGGACATGACTAAACACAAAATTGCCTACTTACTTTAAATTATGAGAAATTTTTTTGTAATTGTTTTGCTAACTTTCACAACTGCTTTGGAGCTGGAGAGATGGCTCACTTGCCTGCAAATCCTAATGACCCTGGGATCAATTCCCCGGTACCCATGTAAGTCAGATGCACACAAAAAAATTGTGTGGCTTTCAGATGTGAATTTAGTTGATGATGATGTGTTGCAATGTCATGTACCATGGTTTTCTCAACAAGGTCCTCTTTGACAAGCACTAACCCAATCTCCAACTTTACCCTAAATGTAGAGAGTGAGCTCTCTCTCCTGTCAGTTGGCTTCCAGTCAGAAACAGTTTAGGACTCTGAGGACAAAGCCAGAGCTGACTTTGAGTGGTTGGTGCATGCTGCCTTACTATCCACTCGATTTCCATAGCCAGAATAATGTTTGACATTTCAGTGATCTTTCCGGTCCCTGAGATAAAGCCTGCAAAGTCAAGGATCTTTAGGCAAATGTTAAACCAGCTAGAAGAAATGAAGGAACCAGGAGCTTTAAAAAGAAGGACCAGAAAAAGAAAGAAGAGGAGAGAGACTCTTATACAACAAAGTCATGATATTCAAGGTTTAGCCTGACTAGTAGATAGCCAATCACATTTCTAACATTTCCAGAGTAACTTTAAATAAAGTCTTCAGTTAGGTTCAAGCATAGGAGCTCCCCTCCACCTTTTCCCTTCTCCCTTTCAACAATATGGTCATGAGAGCTGCAAGCTGTAACTATTATGAGCGTCATGAGTCACAATTCATGAGCAGTATTTTTTATTCCTAAATTACTTATCTGTACCCACTTCCTTTTTCCCTGTAAGACAGTAGAGCTCTCAATAGTTTTATAGGTACTCCAGCATTTGAAGTTTACTGAGTGATCAGTTTTCTCTTTCTAATTTTTCTGTTTTGATTTTAACATAGAGTACAAGTTGATTCATTAAACTTCTTTGGAGCTGGAGCTTGCCTGCAAAGCCTAACCACCTGGGATCCATTCCCCGTACCCATGTAAGCCAGATGCACAAAGTTGCGCATGCATCTGGAGTTTCTTTGCAGCGCCCATAGAGTCTCTCTCTCTCTCTCTCTCTCTCTCTCTCTCTCTCTCTCTCTCTCTCTCTCTCTCTCTCTCTCTCTCATCTCTACTTGCAAATAAATAAAATGTTTTTTAAAACTGCTTTGATTTTCAACAAACACTTTTAGTCTCTCCTTTTTATTTCATTTATTTATTTTATTTTTTGGATTTTGAGACAAGATCTTGCTGTGTGGCCTGAGGTGGTTTGGAAATTGTGGTCCTCCTGCATCATTCTGCTGAGTTTTGGGTTTACAAACAAGCACCACCATGCCCAGCTCTTTCCAAATATAAAGCATTTAACTTCTAGACTTCAATTAATAGATCATTCAGGTTTCTTCTCCTTCATAAATATACCAAAAGTATATATGAGTTTGTTTTTATTTCTGGTTGGTCTGCTTTATTTCCCCTGATAGCTTCTCTCACTCACTCTGCCTTCTCTGGAACATAAATAAAGTGAAACATTACTGTTCTTGAGTTTCATTCCAGTCAAATCTCCTTGAACCTCAATTTTCTACTCAAATTTATTTTTATGTACATTTTTAAGTGTAACAGGTATCCATGTTATTGCTACATGTTCAGAGGTTTTAAAAAATCACACTAGAAATGTAACCTGTCAGTCATTTCACTTGCCTCTGCAAGGGAGAAATATAGTTGCTCTTTCCATCCTGAACAAGGCCAAACCAATACTGCTATGATAATCAACTCAGAGGCTATTGGCAGAAATATGTGTTGTCTCTGGTAATGCTTCACAAAATATGACCATCCCTCCCACTTCTGAAAGAAACTGAAATCTTCACTTCTTACTCTTAGGATTCTTGACAGCAAGAACAGTGTCATATCTGTTATCTCCAGAGTTAGACTTTCTCAGTGTAGTGTTTAAAAATTTTTAGCACTTGTTATTGAATCAATTTAATGAAAAATATTATGTACATAGTTAATATCTTCACTTAACATTTCTTCTATATAAGAATCGGGTTTCTGGGCTGGAGAGATTGCTCAATGGTTAAGAACACGTCCTATGCAAGCATGAGAGCCTGAAGAAGCCTAAGAGATAGCTTAAATCAATCCCCACAACCAGCTGAGTGTGACCACTTATCTGTAACCACAATCTGGTAGGGAAACAGCGACCCGGCAATCACCAGAGCTGGCAAAAAAAAAAATGGAGGTCAGTTCTGGAATCAGTAAGAGAATCTGGCTCAAACAAGAATAGGTGGAAGAGTAACGGATACCTGACATTCCCCTCTGGCTAACAAAGGCAAGTGCAAGGGCACTCACATGTGTGTACACCATACACACACACACACACACACACACACACACACACCTGCACATTTTCTCTTACTTTAATAATTGCAAAGGAAACATACTTGTCTGCATATTACCTGATATACATGCATATTTTAAGGGAATCCAGAAATGGTGAATTGGAATGATACATGCTATGTGCTACCCTCCTGCCTTAGTTAAATCATCTCAGCTTTGAGCAGCATATTTTCAACATTTGCAAAAAATGCACGATATACTGTGTTCCAAGCAAGGACCAAAGCAACTGACCTTCAACTGAACTCACAAAACATCGCCTACATGTCTAATGCATGCCTTGTCTAGTGATAGACACTGGGGGTTAAAAACTGAATTGGAAAGGGTTTGTCCTAAGTCTATGTGGAGGATGGAGGGTACCTAGTGCTGTAAGTACTAGGTTATAATTCTGAGGTCCAATCCTCATCTGACATTCACAGCTTCATGAAGGCACCTTGCTGGTGCAATCTCGACATAAAATGAGTGAATGTCCTTCCCTGACAGCTGACTTACTCAGGCACCAGTGAAAGATGATGTTCTAATATCCAGAGACTGCTTCCCAAGGACATTTAGACATATACGTTTTCATCTGCTGGGAGGATTTTGAAAAATCAGCTTGTGGCAAAACATCAGTCTATTAATATCAAACAAAGCAAAGGCAGACATGATGATGAAGAAATGGAAAGCACAATAGATGTGTTGTGGAACAGACAAATAAGAATGATAGAAGAGGCGACAGTGCCTTACTACTTACATTAATTTCAGAGCAGCCTACTTAACATCCAAACACTAGAAGCTGTACAGAAGAAAAGTCACTTGTAATCACCGGTGTGACCACGCTTGACCATGCCTTTACACACCGTCATTGATACTGTCGGGTACTGTGTTTATGCACTTCACTGGCTTCTCATTCCTCTTTTACTGTACATACAAAGGCTTCAAATTTGGTGGAGAGAAACATCAGCAGTTTGGCCTGTTTATTCTCAATCAATCTCTCTCTTCAACCTTGGTGATGTGCCTGGAATATTCAGGAGGTAAAAGAAGAATTCTGGCAACTACTGCATGGCACAAAAGTGAGAGTGAAGGTGTCATCCAGAGATCCAGAGGGCAGAGTTCATCCTGGGCCAGGATGAAAAGCAACTGTGATATGTGTGTCAGCAACCCCAACATGTGTTCTGACGGAGGAGCTAGACAGGCAGGTCATTAGAGAGAAGGCCTGATGGGTGAGGCCATGGGATTACTAAAAGCAGACCCTGATCCAGAGTTCTCACAAAGGGGAAGGTTCTCCAGAGAAAGCCTACAATAGCTCTCCCTTTCCCCAGAGAAGATGGCAAGCCCAGAAGTCCAGTGAGAAATTCCATGTGCTGGCCTGGTGCCCTCCTACCAAAGCTGGCCTTTTGGTGCCAACATATTAAACACCTTAGATACTCTCTGTGAGGGTTTCTGCAGACTTAGCAAATGGAACTCAAAAAGGCCTTGTAGTAGATGAAGCTATCTTTTCTCTGATTTAAGAAAATCTAAAAGCATCAATAGCTTTTAGAATGGAAATTTTTTTGTGGCCAGCCCAAGTAGGTTCAGATGTAGTGTGGTATATCCAACTCTCTTCTCATCCCTATTGGGGATCAAGTTAAAGGAATGTTGAAGTCTGGTGATAAAAGGAGGGCATTTAGAGGCAGAAAGTCCTTGGTTTTCACAATGATCTGAGAAATTTTCAAAGCTATTTCAATGCTCAGTTCCACCTCTGATATTCTCGTTCAGTAGGCAGGAAATGGATCCAGGTATGAAAACTACCCTGGGGTTCTCATGTGCAGCCAGGGTTGGGGGTCAGTGGAATCACACAATTCCTTCCCCTGGAGATGATGAGACTCAAGCTCAGAGAAAGGAAATAAAGAAAGCTCACCAGTGTGGATCATTATAAGGGAGACCTGTGACATAGTTAAGTTACATTCAATAATAGACTAAATATTCTCCTCTCCCAATAGTCCATTTCTGCCTTTTTTTTTCTAAAATAGCTCCCTGCCAGCCCTGGGAAACTGATATGGAGCACCTGCTAGCTCTGCAAACTTGGACAAACCTAACTGTTCTTTTCATCAATAAGGATAGCAAAAGAACCTACCTGTCTGGAGATTTTTGTGAAAATAAAATGAAAACATGTATGTAAGCTATCATCATACCCAACATATATTAACTCTTGTTATTCGTAGTGGTTTAATTATATTTCACAGGCACAGTACTTGATTCATGTGGTACAGAGCCTGTGTCCCAGCTTCTCTTTGTTCCCAGCTACAGTTTTAATAGAGACCTCTTTAAGATCTGGGGATTGGGCTGGAGAGATGGCTCAGTGGCTAAAGCACTTGCCTGCAAAGCCTAGGGAACTGGGTTCAATTCCCCAGATCCCACATAAAGCCTGATGCACAGGGTGACACATACGTCTGGAGTTTGTTTGCAGTGGCTAGAGGTCTTGATGTGCCCATCCTCTCTATTTGCCTCTTTCTCTCACAAACACTCTCGCTCAAATAAATAAATAAAATATTTGAAAAAAAGATCTAAGAATTGCTTCCACTGCTGGCTTAAATATGATTTTGTCATCTGGTAGCTTTATGGATTTTTTTAATGAAGACTGATAAGGGTGATAGCAAGTTTATTGGTTGATAATTTTTTTTGTTTTGTTTTGTTTTGGGGTTTTTGTTTGTTTTTTGAGGTAGGGTCTCGCTCTAGCCCAGGCTGACCTGGAATTCACTGTATAGTCTCAGGCTGGCCTTGAACTCAAAGCGATCCTCTTACCTCTGTCTCCTGAGTGCTGGGACTAAATGTATGCACCACCACAACCGGCTAGGTTTTTTTTTAATAATTTTCTCACATATTTGTATATGTTGAGGGTGACAGAGTTACATTTATTCAGCTTCAGCCTTTGCTATACACAGAGCTCAACCTGTGAGACCGTTTCTGCAAGTTCAATAACAGTCAGCAAGGAGAGCACTTGTTTCCCTGACGGAAATCTGGCTGTTTATAGTGTTACCCATTTTCAACCCAGTTGACCATTCCTTCACTGTATTGCTAGACAGATCAGGAACAAACTCGAGCCTTAAAAACTTCATGAGAGGTGTCCTTCAGAAGTAATGGAGGACAGAGCTTCAGCCCAGGCAGAAGAATCAATAAAGACAAAACTCCCTGAATGTGGGAGAATATGATGATCACTTTAGTTCATCCACAGGGTAATAAAAATTTAGTGCCTACTTCTATCCAGGGTCCCCTGCCACAAGGACTGATCCAGACGGTACACAGAGGAGGATATCCAGCTGATTGGGGATGGGGGGCATTGGGGAATTGGGGATAACAACTCATTGTTTGCCCACTGAATAATGTAACACATTATGGACAATAAACATATATATATAAGAAAAAAAAATTTAGTGCCTACTAGTAGTAGATCTCTGGTTTGTTTTTTGTTTTTTTTTTTCCAGTCAAAACACATCTTTATTTGCTTTACCATAAACATCACAAATAAAAGTCATGTAAACAAATATAAGTAATAAAATTTTCATTAGAAGTTAAAATAAATCCTGTGGGATTCTTCCTTATTCAAAAAACCTACTTGTCTCTGGCTATCTCTCAAGATATAATCTAAAGTGAGTCCTTCCCTCAGCAGCAAATTCACACCCACTAAGTACCATCTACAGCAAGTCACACCATCATTGTGATTGTTCAGATAATACTTTTCAGGTAGTAGCTGTCAAACTTCTATGTGCATAAAATTTACCCAGAATACTTATTTTTAATATGCAAATTATACCTAAACAGGGTGGTAGATGCCTATAATCTCAGCATTCTGGAGGCTAAGGCAGGAGGATCACAGCCTAGGTCACATGGCAAGATCCTGTCTCAAAAATTGTGTGGGATGGAGCTCAAATTCTGGCTTCAATCATTCTAAATAAGAGCTCTGGAATATTTCACAATTAATAAACTTTATTTTGAGGGCAGATTTTTAGCTTTATAGCAAAACTGAACAGAAAGTAGAGTTCCCACACGCCCCCTTCCCCTATCACATAGTGTTCCTTTACCACCCAACCTCAGTGTGACCCATTTGTTACAATTGAGTTGAACCAATACTGACTCATAATTAGCAACTAAAGCCCACAGTTTACATCAGGACTCACTCTCTGTGTTTTCCATGTTGGTTTTTGTTGTTTGTTTTGGAGAGGGGCTCAGGGGTAGCTTGAGATAGCCTCAATATTTAGCCCAGGCTAGCCTAAAAGTGCTGGGATTACAAGTGTGCACCACCATGCCCAGCTCATTCTATGGGTTTTGACAAATGATATCTTTATTTTTAGCAAGTATATTCAGTAAATGTGATGCAATTCATTTTAGGGCCACGCTTTAAGCAGCAGTGCTGAAGGTCATGTATAATGCAATTAACACTATGATTATAATGTAATATAGTGACACTGAAGACCAGGCCAGTGTCATTAGAGTTCCTTCTTATGAATACAATGGCAGGCTTCAACGGATATATAGGCTGTGTTCCAAATTTAATTTCTAAACAGCTTTGGAACTCAGATCACATATTTGTCTTAGAAACAATTGGCATACACAATGATCAAGTTCTTGGTCTTATTGGATCCCTTAAGATCTTCTGCACTCACAATGAACTGGGAATAGAGGGTCTAGGACATGGATCAGCCTGTAAAGTGCTTGTTGCACAAGCATGACGGCTGAGCATGGTGGTGCTGGGAAGCTGAATGCAGGTACGCCACACACAAGTTCATACAAAAAAATAGGAAGAAAACCATTTTAGCAATTGGGGAAGCAATAGAAATGTAAACCCAGAAAGTTTATAAAATAAACTTAAAATTTTAAATGTTTTTTCATTTTCAAGCAGAGAGAGCAAAAGAGAGAGAGAGAGAGAGAGAGAGAGAGAGAGAGAGAGAGAGAGAGAGAGAGAGAGAGAGCACCAGGGCCACCACCTTGTGGATCTGGCTTATGTGGGTTCTGGGTAATTGAACCAGGGCCTTAGGCACTAGAGGCAAGTGCCTTAACCGCTGAGCCATCTCTCCAGCCCTATAAAATAATTTTTTTAAAAACAACAAAAAATAAAACTTTGAGACCTGGGGGCAGGGAAGACTTTTAAACCAAACTTCACGACACAAATTAGAAGGCCAGAAAATATGTCAATTGTATTACATCAAAGTAGCGTTATTGGTCATGAAAGAGACCAAAGACTTTTATGCTAAATTAAGAGAAACTTTTTGGAATGTTTCAAACTGACAAATACCTAGAATAAGCAAGGGATTCCTCCAAACCAATGGGGGGAAAAAAACTTCATTTATAAATTGCAAACTGAGCAGATTATGAAAGAGTAATTTGTAGAAGAGGAAACTCAAAAATCAGCATATGAAGAAAATTATTCCAAATCATTCTAAATTGCAGAAATTCAAATTAAAACAACAATGAGTCATCAGTTTGCACCTGCTAGTCTGGCCTGACAAGATAACAGGCCTGGCTGTCTTCGTGGGCTGGTAGTGTAGCACACACCTTGAGGACAGCAGTCAACAGAGGTGTCACTTCTGGATTTGCATCTGGGTGTTTCTCATTAGAGTCCTGTTGAAGCATGTATGAGGATTTTCATGGAAGCATTATTTTGTGAAAATTAAGTCATTCAAGGCAGAAGAAAGGATAAATATATCAGGCTGACTGAAAACCTTGTAGTACAAATTAAATGAACACCTAGGAACCTGGAAGGCTCTTAAAATCAAGAATCTTAGTGATCAGAGAAGTTTAAAGGACAAAATCCAAATCAAGTATAGCCTCATTGTGCAGGTCAATAACAGCAACACAGAAACACAGAAAGCTGGGAGAGAAGGATCTAGAAGGATGGGCTCAGGAGCAGGATGAGCACTGGGATGACACTTCCCATCTTCCCTATAAGGACCACATGGAGGGCATCAGTATAGTCTCCTCTCCTTTATTCTTGTTTCCTCCCCTTATTTTCCTCTCCCCACCACAGGAGCATCTTACTTGAGGTCATCATCTGCTAGGACAGAGTGAGGAGAAGTGAAGAAAAATCTATGTGTGAAAATGAGTGAAGAGAGCGTGTTGGTGTTGCAATGTATATATCATCCCAACACTCACTAGTTTATGAAGATACACATTTCTTAGTCCTCACAAGTCTTTGCCTGGGAATTGAGATACTTGGGCTAAACTCATCTGAAGGGGTCTGTGATGACCATGTCTCCCAACTGCTTCCTGGAATGAATGGACTGGCATGTTTTTCTCCTGGTGATGAGGGAGGGAAGAGAAATGCCCACACGCACTATGATATAAATGACAGATCCTACGTATTAGTATAGCATTAACTTGGTTACTAAAGTCAGAAAAAGGCTTGCTAAGGGACCAGAAGAAGTAGGGGTGGAGATATCCTTCAGGAAGTAGACAATTGGGAAAAAATGCACTATTTTAAAAGATAGAGAAAACAAAAATGCTTTCTAAAATGCAAAATAAATGTAACAAAATTAATTAAGGACTGAGGCAAGGCTATAGTAATAATAAAGTTTGTTTCTGAGCAGTTATACTCTACCTGAACCTTTAATAGCCTAATGTTGATGTTCATGGTACTATAAACAACTTCTGTCTGGCATATGTAAAATAAAAATACAAAATTGTCAGTTACTTGTGAATAAACACAGACAGCCTCTTAAGAAAAATAATACTCCTTTGTCCCAGTGTGGGGACAGCTTAAGTACTCTGAAATATGTATGTGTTCATATTACATTGTAAACACCACATTTTACCATTCAAAAAGCCTTCATTCATTCCAAAAAGCAATCTTGGTTTGAAACCAACTCCAGATTGTGACAACTTTTTTTTCCTCTGGTGTGTGCAAAATATCTCTCATTCTGCTGTTATAGTTTAATTTAAACATGACTTTAAATTTTAAAATAAACGTTGTCAATAATTAGATACATTGTATGAGTAAATCTTGTGATGGTACCCCATTTCCCTCCTCCCTGTCCCCAACCTGCTGGGGGCCCTCCTTGGTGGGCATACTGGATCTGTCCATGGGGTAGAGGGTTATGAATAGCAAAAGAGGTAGCCAGTTTTTTTTTCTTTATGTGTTGTTTCTGAGGGGGGCAATGACTCTGGATACTCTCCCCCATTATGGCTCGTACAATCTTTCTGCCCCCTCTTCCACTCAGTTTCCTGAGTCATGCTGGGTGAGTTTTAAGTCTGCTTTATTGTTGAGCTCTTAAGAGTCTCTGGATTTCTGCTTTGGATTGTGTTGGGTATCCTCAGTGTCTGTCTCCATTGTCCTTTCATGGGTTATCTGACTTTCTATGGTTGTAGGTCTCTTGTTTATCTCACCACTTTCTCTTAGGTTTCATTTTGGCCCTATATGATAGGTTAGAAGTGGTTCATCTCCTGCCTGGATGTTAAAGTAGCATTGTTGTGTTGAGGGCCTGGTACCAAGATGTTTCCTAAAGGTTAAAAAAGAAAAGAAAAGATAAAAGCAATGAACCCCATACATGGAAGCCAACAAAGTCATCATTGTCCTATGTATAGAGGACTGGCATCTATTTTTGTTTTGATACATGCTCTTTGTAGTTCTTCGTCCACTATGCTTGGCTTAGTATCTAGGACCAAGCAGGTGCCCTGTGTTTATTGAAATTTAACTAGCTGAAAAATGTCTACATCACTTCCCCCCCCCAAAAAAAAAAAAACAACTGAAAGGAAGGAGTGGAAATCTGTGTCTCCTGCACTTTTTCAGGCATGGAGTTGCCTGTCTTTACCACCTGGCCCGTTGCTCATGTAACGGGTTGCTTGCCACTGTGACATGCCACTCAAGAAAGCCATGAAGCAGATGCCTCTGACCAGACCCACCTCAACACACAGAGGGGCTTCTTTTTGTTATTAGAATGCTCTTTGAGTCTCTTTAATAGTTGGGTTCTTAAAATATGACTAAATATTTAAAACACAGAGTACAGGTTCCTGTAATCCTAAAATCATTTTAAAGATCACAGCAGGTCTGTGTTGTCTTGAATAATTTAAGAAGTGCAAATAAGACATTGTCATTTGAAACATCTCAACTCGGGTAATTCCATAAATGTTTCTCTCTGTAATATACTTGATTGACAGATGATTTCCACAGCCAATTTTTTAACTGAGCTGAGGACAAATACACATCTGAGAGAGCTGCCTTTCCTTTGCCTTTTGTTAAGGCAAGGAACACAGAGGGGGCTGCTGATGATTAAAGAACTCTCATTCCTGAAAACTGGCTTTTCTAAATATCTGCTGAGGTAATCAGGTCTCTAGAGTCTGCCTGTAAGAAAACACAGGTGGGAGACTGCACTATGCAAGATAGATGGAGGCTTGTCACTCAATGAACTTTGTTAGGAGTGGTCATAGTAACAAGCCCCAATTACTCAGGGTCAGTTCTGTGTCCGAATTTGCTTTTCGCCATAGCCACTAGTTTATACTTTCAGAGATAGAGTCATCCTTTTGTGTTGAAATTTCCCTACTGTGTCAGGTTGTGTGTGTGCAACCACTGGCCTTGAACAATGAAGATTGCTGGGATGAGCTTCCTAATGGCCTGTATTGTGAAGAAAAACTGATAAAATATTTTGGAATCCTTTGCAACTACAAGATGCTACAAAGATGTTAACGAGGAGTTTCATGGAGACACTAACTGTTATAGTCAAGAAACTTACAGTTTTCCACCCCAAACCTATCATCTAGGGCCCAAACAAAACCCATGAGAAAGTGGCAAGATAAATAAGAGAATTACCTCCACAGCAAGTCAGATAACCCATGAACCGACACAATGGAGACAGACACTGAGGATACCCAACACAATCTGAAGCAGAAATCGAGAGACTCTTAAGATCTTCACAGTAAAGCAGACTTAAAACTCACCCACCATGACTCAGGGAACTGAGTGGAAGAGGGGGTGGGAAGAATGTAAGAGCCATGGTGGGGGAGAATATCCAGAGACATGACCCCCTCAACAACAACACACAAAGAAAAAATAAACTGGCTACCTCTTGTATAATTCATAACTCCATGCCCCATGGACTGATCCAGTATGCCCACTGAGGAGGGCCCCCAGTGGGTTGGGGACATGGAGGAGGGAAATGGGGGTACCATCACAAGACTTGCTCATACAATGTATCTAATTATTGACAATAAATATGTTTTTCTTTAAAAAAGAAACTAGCAGTTTTTATCAATAGACTTTTCCCTTGTCCTGGGGCCTGGCATGAGGGCATTGAAGTGACCCTAAAGGTGCTTAAATAGACAAGTGCTGCCCTATAGAAATGTAATATGAGCTATTCTTTTACCTTTTTCTTATATCCCCATTTTTTAAAGTTTTTAAAAAAATAAAGATTAATTTTAGTCACATATTTAACCCACTATTATCCAGAATTTCACTTTAACATATATGCAATGTGTTAGACTTTCCCTGTCACCAAAATACCTAAGAACACAATTAAAAGGAGTAGAGATTGATTTTGCTCGTGACTTCAGGATTTTTGGTTCATTGTGACAGGAAGTGTGTATGTAGCAGGATAGCTTACATCATGATAGCTGGAAAGCAGGGCAAGGAACAATATAACTCCAATGACTGTCCCTAAGGTCCTAATTCCTCCAGCTAGGCCCTACCTCCTAAAGTTTCCAGAACCTCCTAAAACAGCACTATCAACTAAAGGCCAAGTCCCCAAGACATGAATCTATTGGGAATAGATTCATGAATTTCATATTCAAACACTAACATTGTTCTCCTGACCCCAAAAGGCTCATAACCATCTCATACTGCAAATGTAACAATCATGGCCTCTAGTTCTATTCCCAATAAAGTCCTATTCCTGTCTGAAACCTCCTAAGACTGACCTTCACTGTTCACATTCCTGTTGACATCATCTGAGCTCTGGCTAGGAATATCCATAAGACTCCGCTAACAACACTACGCTTTCTCTAGGCTGTTTATTCAAACTCATCCAAATTCCTCCCACAAGCTACTTCTAACGGTCTAAGAACCACATGGTCAGGTTTAATCACAGCAATGAGCCTCTCCTCACTGGTACCTGTTTCCTATGTTTGTCGCACTTTGCAAAGCTATGCTCCTAATACCTGAAAGAACAACTTAATGGAGGAAATATTTTTGCTAATGGTTTCAGAGGATTCAGTCCATTATGGTACTAGGAGTATTATAGGGTGGCTCACATCAGAGCAGACCAGAAGCAGAAAGTGGGACAGGAAGAGACCAGGGACAATATATCCCAAAGGGCCCGGTGACCCACTTCTTCTAGCTAGGTACTACTTCCTAAAGTCTCCAGAACTTTCTAAAACAGTGCCACCAGTTGTGAACTGAACCCCTAATAGGCAAGCCTAAAGGAACATTTTATATTTGAACTGTAACAATTAATTTAAAAAACTTACAAATTACTGGTTTTATACTATTTCAAAAATTCAAAACATATTTTATACTTGAGTGCATTTCAATTCAAAGATGGCCAATGTTCCTGTGTCATACAGTACAGGAATGATAAGCAGATAACGCACTCAATACAGGATATCCAATTTTCATGGAGTAGTGTCCATAAGAATGTGAAAGTGCTCTTAATTTTCCATAAATATTGATGACTCTTATCCCCTAGATTTTTCAACAAGAATCCAGCTTCAGGGAAGGGAAGAAGAGAAGCAGCCATGTATTTTGAACAGATAACGTGAGAACAAGAGCTATGTCATCTCGTTTGTCCCACAAAATATCTATGAGGACAAAAACAGACCCTCATTTTGCAGTGGAGAAAACTAACTTGCCAAAATCACATGGCTAATGATGGCAAAGCTGGGAAGGACCTCGGGCCTGGCACCAGAACCTGGTGCTCCCCACTGTCTTACACTCCCTCCTCAGACATCACTGGGAAGCAGGCATCCAAATCCTAGGGAAAGCTGTTGATGAAAACAGTGCTTTCTGGGCCTCACACCCAGAGTTTCCCATTCAACAAGTCACAATAAAAATCTGAATTTCTAACAAGATTCCAGAGAGAGACTGATACTAACAGTCCATGGACAACACTTTGAGAACTATTGCTGTAAAGACTGGGCCTTATGCCTTTAATAGATTTGTGTGTCTTAAAGCTAATAATGATAATTGCCTGTTCTGCCACAGACTGAACTGTGATTTCTCATTTGTCCATTGTTTCCTTAATCAGCTAAAGCTGGGTGCTACCTAGTAGGCCTGGGATAGGTGTATCCATTATGAGCCTCTTTCTTCAATCATAATTAACCACTGAACATAAACTTTTATTACAAGAGAGAAGCACTCACCTCTTCCCTCAGCTCCTACGAGAAGAAGAACGTGTGGGTGTCTTGTCTGGTATGAACACTGGTAATCTTTTCCAAATCACACACATTTTCAAGTCACCATTGCTTTCAAATAAGTCACATAGCATTTTCCCTAGAATGAAGCCACATCACAAATAATTTCCAAGTGACATTTTTCACAACCAAATGATAGTTACTGTGCATCAGTACAGTTTTGAAAATCCCATCTGAGTTTTAAATTTAACTTATTATATTTTAACCACCACTGCTGTGCCCAAGAAGCGACAAATTCCCACCTAACTACAAGTTTCCCATTTCTTGATTTATTAAGTGGTTTGGGGACACTTTCAATCTTCCTAACCATTGACCTACAGCCCATTTTATTCTTGCAATAGAGGGCCCTTTTCAGCTCTCTTATTTATTCTTAATGCCTTTAAGCCCTCTCCCCTTCCTCAACTCCCAAACCCTGTCAAATCTGAAGAAAAATAATGAATTACCCTGCACAAATCATACAACCCATCATATTCACCAGATGATGAGGACCCAGGTGTGCTGCTGGTACAGGATCAGGTCAAATTAATATCAGCACAAAGAAGGTAAGAGTCATATTAATTTGAGGCTCTATGAGAAATATGGGGAGCATCTGTGTGTTTACAATGAATAAAGAGGCAGGTTGTGTTTTCCTCAGTCACCTAATGACCATATAGATGAAAGTGAAGTAGTCTGGCCAGCTGCAGGAACCACACAGGTCTTCTTCCAATGCCTCATAGCCTAGACCTGCATTTATTTTTTTTTTAAGACCTGCTTTTCATAACAGATGCTTTAAGGTTGTTTCTTCATCAGAATATAGATTCATTGATTTGAGAGAAGGGGGGCTAAGATTTTTACGATAATTTGTTCTTGTAAAAGAGCCTTTAAAGAGGGAAAGGGCAAGGTTTAGGTATCTATTTGATGACAGAAGCAACTTAAGGGAGGAAAGATATATTTTGGCTTTAGTGTATGCTGGCATGGAAGGCATGATGGAACAGCTCAGCCCATGCCAGTGGGAGTGGGTAAGCAGAGGCTGGTCCCATCTCAGCAGACCAGGAATCAGAAAGTGGGACCAGAATCAGAAGTTAAGTGTAGCTTTTAATGGTCCCCCTAGTGACCAACCAAGTTTCCCCCAAATGGTCCACAGCCTCTTAAAATGGCACCATCCAGGGAACAACTGTTCAAAGCCTAGGCCTGTGGGGGATATTTCAGATTCAAATCTTAACACACTGTATTTGAATAAAAGAAGCAAAATAAAAATATTGGCACCACTGTGTCATAAAAAAAAAAACATAGTTTGAGTCAAAACAGGGCCAGCAGCTCACCATGTCATCCAAAGTACCTGCCATTCCTCAAAGTGTCCTCCGTAACTCCCCCCTGCAGCCATCATACTCTGATCTGTACTCAGGTGCTGGTTCCAGAGAAACTGCTGGAAGGAAGGTTTGGAAAAGCTAAAGAACGCAAAGAGAGGCACCACAGACTTCTTCCTCTTTATTGTGCACTTCAGCAATGCAGAGTTTCTTCATTTGATGGGACTCAGAAGCAGGCAGAATAGACCTAGATAAATTTCCTCAAATCCATAGCATGCCCGAAGTTTCATTGACACAACCCTGGACTTCAGCCTTCAAGCACAAGGCCCAGGCCCTGGATGAAAAGATACAGACCACGAAGTGCTCCTTGTCACAGCACTACTGCCAGCAAGCCATGTAGGAAACAGCCATTTATCTCTAGAATTTCACAAGAGTAACGTGAATAAATTTTGCTAGACACCACTACCAAAGTGTTTTCTAATGTAGCTACACTTCCTTGCTCACAGCACAGAACTCCTCAACCCTTCGTGTGCTGTGCACCTGCTTGGAATCTTGCTAAACTGAAGATTCTGGTTCAGTAGATATGGCATGTCTAGTTAGCTCCAGAGGAGAGCATCCCTCTACGCTGTCAGTAGCAAGAACCTAGAGGATTCTATGTCATATCTGAAAACACTCCCCGGGAAAAAAGGTTAAGAGCCGGGACCTGAGCCTTTAGGTGTTTACTGGAGTGGCAAAGGAAGATGGCAGAGAGAAGGAAGACAAGCAAGGGCCCAAGCACAGTGACAAGAGAAAAGCAGTGGATCTCTCCATCCTGAAAACAGTGTGACAGGTGGTAGCCTACCAGGCAGTAGACATTGAGACGTCATGGTCAATGAAAGGGTAGGATATGTACACATTGATCGCTGTGCAGACAGGCAGCTCAGAAACCTTCCTCTGAGTAGCAGCTATCTAACCATATATCTGAATGCAGAAGAGGAGATGAAGGGTAGGTAGAGAGCAGAGGAAAGAGGACATGGATCCTAGGAAGGACAAAAATACATTGGAGATCTGTCGAGATGGCTCAGTGATTAAGGTGTTTGCCTGCAAAGCCTAATGACCAGGGTTTGATTCCCCAGTATCCACATAAAGCCAGATACACAAAGTGTCACATGCATCTGGAGTTTGTCTACAGCAGCTAGAGGCCCTGGTACACCCATTCTCATTTATTCTCTCTCTCTTTTTTTCTCTCTCTCTTGCTCTGTGTGTGTATGTGTGTCTTTCTCTCTCCACATGCAAATAAACAAATAAAAATATCATATATGTATCTTTATTTGTTTATTCATATATATATATTGGAAAACAGAGATATAGATCAAACTGTGGGCAACCAGACAAGGGTTCAGTTACCAAAACTGGAGCTTTAGAAAAGTGATATAGCCAAGAGATATGAACCCAAATGATAAGTTAACATTCTGTGTGCATGATCTATCTTGAAAGACACTGTTTCAAAGGCCTTTGTAAGCATTATGTCACATAATTCTCACAAAGTTATATGGAGAGCATGGTTATTCCATTTTTTAAAAGTATGTGAGACTCAGAAAGCTTCCATATCTTATCTGAAGTTTCTCACTGGTAAGAGACAAAATAAATGAAGATATTCTATGCTCTTTTAAGACTTATGCAGGCCTAGCAGACAAGAAGAAAGTCCACTGGATGCTACCCCTTGGATCCTTCCATCTTTCCCCAGAATCGAGACAGTATGTGAGCCTTCAGGGGGACAAAAGGTCTGAACTAAAGATGGAAGAGGTCAGACGTGGCAGTTTACTAACTTTACAATTCAGAATTGTGGGCTTGTCAAAAATAATCTATTCTTGGGCTGGAGAGATGACTCACAGATAAAGCCAGGTGCACAAAGTGGCACATGCATCTGAAGTTTGCCTGCAGAGTCTGGAGGCCATGGCACATCCATTCTCTATGCCTGTCTGTCTTCTCTGCTTGCAAGTAAATAAATTTTTTAAATTTTCTCTATTCTATGTTTATCTTATTTTATATGGGAAGTCTCCACATTTTAAGCCCTGGGTTTATCAAGAAGGAATTGGTACAAAACTATTAGGACAGGAGAGATTTCGTGAAGGTCACAACATCCCATCCTTAGCCATAACTTGTTTTTATTTTTGTGTTAGTCTCTGAAAGACTAATATTTTATTCCAAGAAACCTAAAGTTTCAATTGGATATAATCCAAGAGCCTGTCAATCATATGGGTAAGTTAAGGAGTACTCTTCAATTACAATGAACAGAAATATACTAGACATTGTTTAGGAAGAAAGAAGACGGCATAAATATGACAGGATATTGTAGATCAGCTGACTTCATGACATGGCATCGCCATACAGGCTTACTGCATGCTACAGGCGGCAAAGCTAGAGACCACATTCTTCAGGCTCCTCATACTACCTGTGGATCACCCACTTAGCTTCCTTGAAGCAGAGTTTCCTCAAGAGGTGGAGTGCAGTCCCAGCAGTTGGTGAAGGTACTTAGGTAGTAGCAGAAAATCTGTAGCTAGCTCTTAGCTTCAAGAATTTTCTTGGTGTGGATTTTGACAAAAAACGGTTCAGTTTTAAAGCCAGTGACAGAGGGAGTAACTTCTCTGAAACATAAAACTCCTTGGTTGGGCCACTTCCATCGTTATTTGGTTGCTTGGGAATTTACCCTAAAAGTTTGGCTGTGGGCCTTCTCCTCTTAATACCAACAACTCTTTCCTCTCTGTACCAACAACTTAATCCTTCATTAAATCTCTCTATGTAAGCTGGAGTGGATTCTTTTGTCTGCAGCTGAACTCTGTTTCAGAAGGGATTTGCAAGAAGGATACATGAGATGACACCCAGAAATCAAAGAAGTAGAATGTTCCTTGCTGCATTTGTGTTTGTCTCTAGTGCCCTTCGATCTTCTTCTCAGAAGTAGTACCTGCTTTCCCCACCAAGCAATCCTTTGAGCTCTTTCTAACATATTTGTTATGTCATAGTTTGGGCTAGGTGTCCACTCTGGTTCAGTTGACTTATTATTTCAGTGGCAAAACTCTGTGAAGCTTTTTAGTAGTTTAATGGCCACATTTATAATTAAGTAAATTGGGTTTTATAGAGTTTGCATGACATCTTAAATCAACTTCTAAGCAGATGGTTCAGGATTTATATCCGTGTCTCCTGATCTCAAATTGATACTTGTTCTACTGCCAGTATTTTTCAGTGGTTAGAGCTTCATCTGGGAAGTGCTTGCAATGTGTGCTCCTGTCCTTTTTCTCATTTCCTCTTCCCACAGTCCCATTATTATGGTTGTTCCCATTTACAGACAAAAAATTGATATTCACAGAAGGAAGTTAGGTGACTTGTTAACTTGTTCAAGGTCATATACTTCATTAGAGCGCATGTCAAGGTTCAAATCTCCGTCTTCTGGTTCATAGAGAATGTATGAGGGAAGCTAAAATGTAAGTGAAGTTAACCCTCATTGGATATCAGATCTGAAACTTCAAAGTCGTTTCTTATAATGAGCTCTAAGAGAAGCAAACAGAAGATGACAAGGTTTTTGTTTTGGTTTGGTTTGGTTTTGATGAAGTGGCTAGGGAATTTTTCTTGGACATTTATAGTCATATAAATCTAAATAAATGGTAATAGAGCTATACCTCCCTACAATAAAGATGTTCCTCTAGTCCCTCCACAGCATAATTTGAAAGAGTAAGACTCTAGCAGATTACTAAAAGCCAATAAAACATATCTGAAATAGTAATTGGATAGTTTCCTTCAGAGCTTAAAGACCAATGTGGACTGCAGAGCACTCACTGTTGGTTCAGTATTTGGCTGGACTTTTTGATAGTTTTGATGATCTATAAGGAGATACATAGATGACCTTCCAACTTTAATATTCCTTGGAAATTAGTTCTGCTGGATAGGGGCAGCATTAGCATGAAGGACTCATCCTGGCTTCTGGTCATCACTGAGAGGTAGTTGTGCTTTCCTTTCAACCTAGCTTTTGCAAAGAAAGCTATTTCCCTGGAGAAATTATGAAGGCATCTCGTGTCTCATCTTGAACTAATGCTTATTGAGCTGCTATCAAATGCTTCTGTTTCTGCAACTGCATTGTGAGCTCTTCTGTAATGACCAACGGCAACAGGGCAGAGCTGTGATTGACAGCTGGTATTGTAATTCCCTCCCAACAAGGCCCCCTTGCAGGCATTTCCATTCCTCTCCCTGTCATCTGTGTGCAATGAAGATGCACAAATACTCAGGGACACAATGAAGAAAGTCCTGCCCTTTCATGAACAAGTTCTGGCAGTTCCTTCATGGTCAGCATCAAACCTCTCCAACCACTGTGATTTGGACCTTTTCTAACAATGTGTTTTAAAACTCTAGCCTGGTCTTCTCTGTTTGTTAGTCAACTCTCAAAATTTGCTATGGGCACTCTATCTGGCTTGCTTCAGCATCTTCCTTCTATATCATCATTCTATAACATAATCTATTCTTGACTTGGGACAGAAATACAGAATAATTCTCTGGAATGAATGACCATAAAATAATTTCTATGAGTGATGAAGCTGAATTTTGTTGGTACCTTGGCTTTCTAGAGAACAGAAGAGATTTTGCTTTCTCCTTTCCTCCCCATCCATGAAGCAGGTCAGGAAATGAATGTCTGAGGTTCCTTGGCTCATACTTTATGTGCCATCCTTATGCAGAGACCATGCTAATCTTCTAGGTATCATTCCAATTTTAGTATACATGCTGCCAAAGTGAGAACCCTTGGCACACAATTTAAAAACCGCTGCTACCCATACTTAGGCATGAGTTTCCAATTATGGGTCCCTCTGTTGAGTGGCATAACTTGACATATGAAAATGGAAAAGTGAGAGAACATTCCTTTCAACTTGCATCCTCTCCCCTACCTCGAATTCTCATTTCTACCTCTCAAGTTCCTGTTCTCCTCAGTCTTCCTCCTCTGATACTCTACCAGTCTAAAACAAAATTGAAACTGTGGACTGAGAGAACCATAACAGAGATCTTGGAAAATTATACTCAAAACATACAAAATTTGGGGTTTGGGAAATAGCTCAGTTGGTGATATGCTTGCTTCATAAGTAGGAGGCCCAGAGTTTGAGCTCCAGAACCCACATTTTTAAAAATCCAGGCATGATGGCCCATACTTGTAACCCAATCACTGGGGAGGCAGAAACAAGTGAATCCCTAAGGTTTGCTTGCCAGCTAGTCTAGCCTAATTAGGTAAGTTGCAAGCCAGTAAGAGACCCTGTCTCAGGAAAGGTGCATAGCACCAGAGGGACAAAACACAAGGTCATCCTTTGCTTCCCACACATACACATATACACATGCATGTGTACACGCTCCTACACACACATATGTTAACCTGCCCACACACAAACATGTATGTACACAACATGTACATATACACAAAAAATATATACAAAATGACATTTTTATAAGAAAATTGTATCGGTTACCATCTCATTGCCAAAATAAGATACTTGACCCAAGCCGGGAGTAGTTGTGCATGCTTTTTATCCCAGGAATTGGGGGGCAGAGGTAGGAGGATCGCCATGAGTTCGAGGCCACCCTGAGACTGAGACTATGAAGTAAATTCCAGGTCAGCCTGGGCTAGGCTGAGACACTACCTCAAAAAACTAAAATAAATAAATTATTATTTATTTATTATTATTATTTATTATTTATTTATTTTAAATACCAAAGCAACTGTGATGGTTAGGTTTTGTTGTCAACTTGATCATTTTAATTATCTTGGGTGGGTCTCTGATGTTGTTCATAGGAAGGCAGCCCTCTCTGTAGGGGACAGGTTGTAAGGAAGCTAAGGGAAATTGGAAATTAACATCCCTTCCTGTGTAGGCAGTACAGAAAGGAAATTCCAGAGACTAAGGAAGCCATTAAGTCTGGGAAAGGGTTACAAAACCTCACCCTAAGGCTATATGAAGGGAAAGAAATTCTCTCCTTGGCCCTCCTGCCTGTTTGCTATTGTGTGTGTGGTGTTAGTGATGGGTTTCTCTCTTCTGGGACCTGTGAAAGGGGGGGGGCAATCTCTTTCACTGTTATGGAACTTCCCCTGGATCTGTAGTTTCAATAAATCCTTTCCTCCAATAAACTGTGCCTGGTTTGGAGATTCATCCTAGCAGTATGTGACTGACTGCAACAGCAACATAGGGAAGGAAAGAATTTATTTCAGTTTACAATTCCATCATGGTGGGGGAATAAAGGCAGGAACAGGAAGCTGGAGTGGCATCCTCACATCAATAAGGAGAAAGTAGAGAGCAAAAAACAGTAGGCAGGGCCAGGCTATGACAACATAAGGCCCAATCCAGCGACACACTTCCACTAGCAAGGCTCCACATCTTGAAGGTTCCATAGCCTTTCCAAATAGCACCATTTTGAACAAAGTATTCAAACACATAAGGCTATGGGAGTCATTTTGCACTCAAACCACTCTAAAAACCCACTTGGTTTTTAGCCCATATCTCTGAGTAACACCAAATCTAAAATGGCTTAGCCTTGGACTGAAGGCCAAGTTTGCCCATTTTGCTTCTATTATTTGCATTTTCAGATCTTGTTATCATAAGAAGCATTATAACTGCTTTCTTTATCTGATGAAGCTTGAGGGTTCTTTTTAAAAAGCCAAAAGAACCACTGAACAGCTCCAAGTTTCAAGTGAAGTTATAACCAAAAACGGATGATAAAGGTTAACAAAATATGATGACATGGAATGATGGCATTTGTCAGAGTAACCATGGTGCCCACTCTGCATTCTTCCAGTTTAAGCCCTCAGTGAGGAAACGAACAAAGGTCAAACGGAAACTGTCAGGACTGGAGACACTGGGGGGTGAGATGCAGCAGAGATAGGTCACCATGCCCTGCAATTGAGCTCTGAAAGACAGATTGCAGGTGCCAGAGGAACTGAAAATCCAGAGGTGTTTCTGGAAGATTGCCTCATCTTTGAGAAAACTGAGAGAATGTCTTAAGAATTCAGGTGACCCCACCCCTACCCCCAGAGCTCCAGGATAAATAGAATCATGCCAACTCCAATATGATGATATGCAGGGAAGCTGATCTGATCTCTTCGGCTGGCATTTTTGTAGTCTCTGAGTGAATTTTACATTTTAGCTCTTCCAAAATGAATTTTACATATCCCATGTGCACGCTTCACCTTTTTGATAAGGTATTCTCAGATTACTTTGCTATGTTCTCATATTATAAATATACTTTTCTTCAAAGCTCTTTAATTAATACAAGCATTAATCCAATCAACCTTACAACTTCCTCATGAGGGAAAGAGAGATTTTGTTGAAAAGAAAATGTAGAAGTTAAGTGCTGAATGGCTATAGTAACACTACCAAATTATGGGATTGGCTGGAAAATAAAAGCTACACGTTCAATGTCTTACTTAACAAGCACCCTTTCAGATTCAGCTTCTCTTTTGCCCACCTGTAAAGCATGTTTCATATACAACATCATCATGTTGCATCACCTTAAATAAATGGGAAAACAAAGGAAAGAGATGTTGCATGATTCTACCTGTCCTGTATCTGTTTTCTACCCTCTTCCTTCCACCACAGGGCATCGTATTTTCGAATCCCTAAATCTCTGAGATAATGACTCTTAAGGAAGCTACTCCCCCTCATCCTCCAAGCCACTCATAAAAAGCTGAAGCAGACATCCAAACCCCTGTGTGATTCTTCTGGTTTGAAGAAAAGGCAAGAATATTGCTTCTTCCCTCCTCTTACTGGAATATCTCATATTTCTAGTCGTGAGGTGTGATGTGTGTTGTACATGGGGCATGCAGAGACCAGCAGAGAGCATCAGGAATCCTTCTTCTAAAGTCTTTGACACAGAGTCTGTCTGAACACAGAGCTGTGGTTTTCACATTCCCTCAAGATTCTCTAGTCTCTTACACAGTCTCAGAACTATAAGTCCACACCCAATTGTTTATGTGGGTCCTGGGGACTTGAATTCAGGTGGTCTCAGGCCCTCTTAAGTCTTCATGCTTGTAGCAAGTGCTCTTAGAAACTGAGCCATCTACCTAGCACCAGATTTCTAGTTTTGATCTTCATTTTCTGTGTTGTTGTTAAGTGCAGTGACCTGATCACTTGGCTGAGGTAGAATTTTAGGGAACACCTGTTGTCCTTGGTGATAAAATGTTGGCAGTAGAAAGCAATATCTCATTGACCTTTTGTGAACTGATTTCACACTCCAATCTCTAGAGAATGGGCGCAATTTCAGCATCTCTGTTTTTATTAGTGAAATCTGCTCACCAGCTAGAGGTACCCTGTGTCTGAGGGGTAAGAGAGGCCAATGCAAAGAACTCTTTGGCTTACATAAATACTCCCTTCCCAGCAGCAGAGCCTCTGCTCATTAGCAGCTGGCTGCATCATCTCTATGACTGGCAGTTTTCAGACAATAAAAAGTAGGTCCAGCAAGAAAAGCCCTTAGCACAAAAAGATTGTGTTGACTTGTTTCCAGGAACAGAAAACTACCCCTAGTTTCCTTCTTTTGGAAGACAAGTTTGATGCCAACTTCTATCAAACTGAAACAGCCCTCTCTCCAAGTCTTGTCATCTGTCATAGTCTTTTGTTGACTGGGATCCCTCATCCAAATGTTAATCAAAACTTCCGGTATACTCTTACCCACCTGCACACACAAACGTCGGATGACATGAGTGAAACAGACAAAACATTTCTGCACACCAACCTATTCTTCCTGCAAGATTCCATCAGCTATTAATGAGGGGGCTAGTCAATACAAATCAGGTTGCCCTCGGTCATTTGAAAAAGAAATAGAGAGGTGGGCATCGTTTCAAACCTTCCAGGAGTTTCTCTTCTAAGTATTTCCTTTTCCCATCTCGGAATCATCCTCATCATGGATTCCAGGCAGCCAGTATCAAGAAATCTGAAGTGAAGGCAGGGATGAAGCCTGCATTCTTACTGCTTCAGAGAGCCCTCCTGTGTCCTTGCTAATGCTGCTATCTGCTCCTCCAGGGTGACTCCTTGCCCTGGCGTCCTAAGTCTCCTGCTCCAACTTCCTCCCCTCTTCACAAGTGAGGGCAGAGGCCTCCCTTCTGCTCGCCGCCCTAGAACAGTGTTTGGCAAATGCTCAGAGCTCAACCAGTACTTATGAGAAATATTTTTCAATGCTTTGTGGTGGATTCAATCAAATGTCCCCCTACACACATATATTTTGACTGTTTGGTCCCCAGCTGGTGGCAGTTTGAGAGGTGGGTCCTCGTTGGAGGAAGTATGTCACTGGGAGCTGACCTATCGCCCTCCAGCTTGCAATGTCAGTTCTGCTCTCTCCTGCTGCCTTCCACCTGCTGTAGCAGAAGGGATGTCCAGCCTCCATGCTTTGATGCTCGGCCTCAAGACTGTAAACCAAAATGAAACCTTTCTTCCCATTAGCTGCTTTTGGTCTGGTGTTTTGTCCCAGCGACTAGAAAGTAAATACAGCAGGTTTGTGTGTTCAGGCTTTCCAGAGACAACGCCTTCACCTCTATAATGAACCATCCTCAGTCTTTCCAATCAGAAGTACCTCTTTCTCCTCTTTCTTCACATAGCCACACAGAACAGGTAAACTGTTCACTCGCTTTGCTTTACCCTGCCTAGAGACCTTCAATTAGTGTTTGTTGGATTGAATTAGAATAAAAACAGAGAACCGACCAAATCATGAAAGTAATGGTTCTTCATAAGTGCATAGTACGCTGACGTTTTCTGACATGTATTTTATTTCCTTTCATTCAGTTCTGTGAGTTGGACAGAGGAGAATTATGAGTCTATGTTATGGGCAAGGAAACAAAGGTGCAGAGGTGATTTCCTTACAATTTGTTCATGTTACAGGCAACACCATCTGCTGAGGGCTGTGCTTTCTTTCTAGATACTTCTATTTCAGATGTTTGCCTCAGCTGAGAATGTGTCACTGTTCAATCCTATAGACTTTCATAATAATAGGCTAGTGATTTAGTTGCAATTAGAGTTATATTTTGAGCATTTTACTAGAAGTTTTCAAAAGAAAACATTTTTTCTTTTCTCAGCCCAATGTGCACTGATATTTGGGCTCTACTGTGTAGTTACTATTTAATATTGCTCAAACCACTCATAAGCTTTATCCCTACGTGATTTACTTACTTAAGAGACTGGATTCTTTCCTTTTGAGACTAGAATTTAACCTTGGTTTTATTTTTAATATTTCCTAGCTTTTATTTTGTCTCAGTTTTTTAGGATTTCTTCTGGATTCATTTAGAAATGTGAATAATTACCTATCACAGCATTTCCTTGTCTATTAGTATTGTCTCGGTCCTAAGAAAAGGAACAAATTTTGTTGCCTACATTTGGCAGATGAGAAAAAGGAGACACCAAAAAGGGAACTGACCTACTAAAAATCATCCAAGGACTCAGTGACCATTAGAGCCCAAGTCTTTTGACCCAGTGTTCTGCATTCTTTCTGCCTTGATATAATGGGAATCTTGCAGCCACAACGCCCCCAGGGTGTGGAGCTCAAACTGCCTCCTCACACTGACCCTACCAGGACACTGCCTTGTGTATAGCGGTGCCCTTTCTGACCCCAGCACCTCCTCAGCTCACACTCCATGGGAAAGGGCAGGCTGTGCAAGGCATCCTCATCGGGAGAGATAAGGAAAGCAGAAATCTCATTCCCCTGCTGCCTGGAGGTAGAAAAGAAAGCATCCTTGGAGTTCCTCCTTCTGAGAGTGGGTTTGTCTTCAGAATATAAATGACAGCCTCTTTCCCCTGTCATTTCCCATTCTCGGGCAGGCCAACCACACGTTCAGTAAGATGTATGACTCAGGCTTCCATCCTGCAATCAGATATGTTTTTTAATTTAAGTTCTGTGCAATTTGGATAGCATTAACTTTATTGGGTAATTACCTCATTCAGAATGCTGTTAGCCACTGTTGACAAGAATGTCAGCTTGCAACAAGAGATGTGCTATCTGACGGCACTACAAAGGAAAGCTGAGCCAGGTTTCTCTTTTAACCTGTTTATTCAATTTTTATGAGTAAGTCATTTTCCCCCTAGTGGGCTTTCCCTTGTTTGGATGCAAATGCAGTGGCCCATCCTCCCTATCATCTATGCCAGCTGCCTGTGAGCCAGAGAAGCCCCCTGAGAGTCCTCTCACCAACCCAGCAACTGTCAGGGCATTGAGAAGGCACCACCTCGAAAGCTGACAGAGGAGAGCAGGAGTGGGTTCTGCCCTGAGACTAAGCAAGGGCTTCCTGTATCTGGTTAGTCAGCCCTGACTGTCCATATTCCTGGCAGGAAATAATAGTCCCCTCTGCATTCCCCAGGAGGGCATATAGTCTTAGCATGATGCCCTCATGAGTCTCCTCAGTTAAGCAAATGTGTGACTTCATGCTCCTCTAGAGAATTATGAAGCACAGCCACAGCTGAATGATTCTTAGATCTGCCCCTTAATATTTTTTAATTTATTTATTATCATTATTTACAAGCAGGGAGGGAGAGAAAAAATGGGTGCACCAGATGCATGTGCCACTCCAGATGCACAGGCCACTCCAGATGCATGGGCCACTCCAGATGCATGGGCCACTCCAGATGTATGAGTCACCATTTGTGTCCAGTCCTCCCCTCAGGTGATGCAGGAAGAAAGCATTTTTGCAAAAAGAATTCAAATAAAAACCTTGGGTTTTCTGATGGTTAAATCCCAATGAAGTCTCTATAAACAAATGCTTATCACTGTATCCAAGTGTTTTTCCAGAATGTGGACTTTTTAGAAAAAGAGTACTTTGATTACTTACATTCTGGGAATCAAGCTATGGTTCAATTTATTCAAGGACTTTTTTATAGATGCCACTTTTTCTGATCATGTTCCTTTTATGGCGTTTGCTCTGAGGATCTCTGTTTGCAGTACAAAGAGCACGCTGGATTAAAGACCTCTTCAGAAAGAGAAATATATGAGTCTTAGCATCTTTGCACATTAGAGCAGATCCGCAGTGTAAAATTTCCACTTGCCCTCCCCTTTGATGTGAGCCTTGAGCTCTGGTATACAGTTGTAGCAAATCGATTGCATTTCTGGGGCAGGTCTGATTTGAAGGGCCCTGCCCCATTACCAATGCACAAGCCAGAGGCTACATCACACCAAGGCTCAAAAATAGGTTACCCATAATATACTGCCTTTCAGGCAACTAAACTCAGTTACTACTTTTTTTTATAGACTGCTAGCCAAATATTTCAACAGAAGCCTCAGTTGTCTTCTAATATTACCCATTTGTGTCCAAACATCAACATTTTGGAGCCAAAAAAATCCCTGCCAGATATGTGAGCATTAGGACCTGGGTAAAGAGCATAACTTTATATGTTAGGAATAGTTTGCAAGAATTTAAAATACTCCCTCATGACAGACTGAAGAATGTGATTTAAACCCTCAAAGATTTTCTGCTTGCCCTGAAGCAAGCAGCCACTGTAATAATTTAACTGGAACATTTTATTACATTAGTCACTGGCTTTTAAAATGCAAATCTTCTTAATATAAGCAACATAAAAGGCTTTATTCTTCAGCGATTCTTCTTCTAGATTCTCTGAACTTCCTCTTGCATCTTTTCATCTCAGCTTATCGGAACATGAAAAATGTATACTCACAGTCTTCTTAAATCTTGATTTGCCATGTGTATTCTAAAAGGTGTCTGACTTGTATCAGAATCTTGAAATGTTTTCAAAGAAAAGAAGAGCCTAATTTCCAAAATAGTCCATGTCCACGTGTTCAATCCACTTCAGGTGCATAAAGCACTTGGTACCAGACCCAAACCAAAGAGGAGTATCTATCCAATGGGTTTTCATCTAATTTAACTCCAGAAAATGTCTTATAGGCAAAAAAAAAAGTAAGAAGCAAATCACTCTGAGAATGCATAGTTGTCTAGATTACCACTGAAATTATATGTTCACATCAATAAGAAAAATGGATTTACAAATATGATGGCTTAGGCTGGTATATGATTTATAGTGGCAAATAGAGCAATTTTTTAAACCACCAGAAATCCAAGTGCCCTCCTTTCAGTCACTATGCAAGACACCCCATATCTGAAATACCCTAAAATCCCAATCCATGTATGAGAGCCCAAAACTTGCTTCTTGGGGGGCAGGTGCATGAAGATGTGGAGGCCTGAGGACAAGACAACCCTTGGGTATTGGTTCTTTCTTTATACCTTATATAAAACGGATTATCTTTTGTTTTTGCTGCTGGGCAGGCCAAACTAGCTGGCCCATGAGCTTTGGGATTGTCCTGACTCTGATTTTCATTGCCATAGGTGTGTTGGGATTGCATACAACACTTTATGTCCAGTTTGACAAAGATGCTAGAGATCTGAGCTCTGGTTGGAAGGCTTGCAAAGCAAACAATCACTGAGCCATCTCCCCAGCCCCAAATGATCCTCCTTTACCCAGGTCTAATCCAGCATTCTCAGATTAGTGCACATGAGAATCACCTGGATGCTTGCGAGCCCTCCCCTCTGCTGCATAACACCCAAAGAGTTTCTGATTCTGGAAGTCCAGGGTGAGGCCCATAGGTGTCTAACAAAGCCCTAGCTGATAAGAGTTTCTGATTCCAGGACCACACTGTGAGAACTTCTGATCTTAAAAGAACTAAAAAGTACCTGAGAATGGTAGAGCATGCCTTAAATCCCAGCACTTGGGAAGCTGAGGTAGGAGGAACACTATGAGTTTGGGGCCAGCCTGGAGCTACAAAGTGAGTTAAGTCAGCCTGGACTGGAGTGAGACCCTACCTCAAAACAACAACAACAAAAAAGAACTAGAAAGTGCCATTTTAATGCCAAAACTATTCATAGTGATATTTAGATGGCTTGCTTTTGTGACAGAGTTCTCCTATTTACTTTCCTCTCCTATAGCCTATAGGTCTCAGTGGATCTAGACTGGATGGCCGGACTGCTACATTGATGGATAATCATTTTGTTTTGTATAACACCATAACAAGCTTTTGCAATGTGGGGCATAAGCAGACCTCTTCTTAGCAGAAAACCCTTCAACACTGATTCAACTATGAAAAGTTCTACTTGAAAACTGAAATGGTGATGTTTAGTGAACTCTTCCGCGGGTCCCATCATCCAAAGAAATGTTATATTCTTCTGTCATCCAGAGGGTGCAGTCCTCTCTGACTCTGAGTGTCACGACTCTGAGAGTCTCAAGATGGTTGGGTGCTACAGGAAAGAGATGTAGGGAGATGGGGTATATCCCTATAGACTAGCATGTGGCTTGGAGATTATTGTGTGGCCTTGAGAAAAATCAGTCACCTCTTCTGCCTTCATTTTCTGCCTTAAAATATGTAAATACTATAATCATTCAACATGTTCTCTTGCATGGGTTTTCATGGTCCCTATCATTTTTTAACAGATTTGGAGATAAACCCTCTGGCTTGGGATTTGTAGCTTTAATCCAAGGCTCCTAGAAAACAGGGTTCCAGAAATTAGCAGTTAATAACATGCTAATAATGCCTGAAGTCATTTGGCAGTCCCCACTCTGTGGCCCATCATCCCTTTCTGAGATGCTGCCAAGATGCAAAGTGCTATGGCCCCAAGTCTCATGAGAATAAGCAGGCAGAAGCCCTCTCCTGTGGACAACTTTGTGTTGTTATGTCTGTAGTTTTCATTTCCTTTTGCAGCTAATAGCCCCCCC